>RJWM01003724.1:0-109614 GCA_004363535.1 Dasyprocta punctata | reverse complement strand
TATAATGATGCCAAATTAACATTATTTAAATACAGTAGTAAGTCAAGGAAACCTTTATTTCATGATAAAGTGCGCGCACGTGCGTGTGTGTGTGTGTGTGGCTGTTTTTTGAATCCCTTAGAACAGTACAGCAAACCTTTGAGAATTTCCAATGATAACAAACAGCTGGCTGTGACAGGCATGCCATAGGTTGGCCACCAATGACTTAGGTGTTTTCAGGTTGCCACCTTCTCTAGCACATAATTTAGTATACATGAGGCAAAACAAATAAACAAAAGGGACAAGGCTACAAAGGCTCTGTGGGTTGCAAGACTCCTTGCCAGTCTGCCTGCTTATCTCTATTTCTCAGAGTCTATATCACATGATTATAATTTTTCTCATGCTATTTATTTATTTATTTATTTATTTATTTTTGTGACAAATTCTTGCCATGTAGCCCGGACTGGCCTTGAACTCATGGTGATTCTCTTCCTTTATCCCTCAGAGTGCTGGGATTATAGTTGGGTATCACTACCTCTGGCTTCTCCTGCTTCTTAGTTGTACTTAGTGGATGATATGAGAAAAAGAACTTCTACTCTTCTGAGTCCTTTTTGATTGATGCCAAACTGCTTTCATAAATCTTTAGCACAAGACTTTTACATTTTCTTAAAAAAGCATTTTTTCCATCTTTTTTATCTTAACTAATTAGCAAATGAGACAAGTTTATATCTGTACTCCACTACTCAGCTGTTTGAGCTAATTTCAATCACTCTATGTGTCTTAGCTTGAGTTTTCACTCATAAGGAGCTAATTTTAGGTAACCATTTGTTCACAAGCATACCAACCTGGGTGACAAAGTCTAAAGATTTCCTGTATCGGTATATCGCAAGACCCTCTAAAAGTTACTTGATGATTATGAACAGTAATATCAAGCTCCAACATAATCCATAATATACATAGTCAAATACTTTCAAGTCCATAATGTCTTTATAGTATTATCTCAAACATGAATTATTCGAAAGACTCAAAACCAAAAGAGTTGAGCTCATGGTATTCCAGAAAAAAAAAAAAGTCTCTGAAAAAAGAAACTTCTGTTTGAATATTCTATCTAGAACAAAAAAGTAACCGTTAAATTGGCTTATCTCTCAAACAGCCACTCTGAGCTTTCCCTTTGCTCATTCAGTGAGTGCCACTGCATAAAAGGCATTGTGCTAGGTGCTGCTGGAAACAGAAGAATGAGCCAAACCTTGTGGTTAGATAAAAAGCTCATGACCCATCCTGAATTAGCTCTGTCTGGCTTCTTAACTTAATTTTAATTGTGATCTCTTGGCTCAAGCAGAGCATATGAATTTAGGGGGAATATCACCCAAAGGCAGGGACAAATGCTTCTGAATCACTTACCACCAATATCTTCCTGCCAGACACGGACATCTGCTGGGGCAGAGGCTGACAGAGGCTGAATGGCACTGCCCAGACACCAGTGGGAAGGCTTACTGTAGCCAGCCAGGTCCGCCAGCCACAACAGTCCCTCATGACATGGAACTGCTCTTGCTAGTATGAGAGAAAGTCATAAAGAAGGACTGCATGCAATTTACTTCTGTTTCCTCAGAACCTAATACAATGTCCGATATAAGCAGATATTCCTAAAGTATTCAGTGAAATATACCATCCTATTGTCAGTTCTTTCCCTTGTTACCCAATGCTGGGCAAGGAGTTTCCTAATTCAGAACACCAATATTTTCATTTTTAAAACAGAGGTGGATATACTACTTACGAAGTAAGTTGATTCAATGATAAATTATGATTGTGTTCTTAAATTGACTGTATGAATTTTGAATTACTATGAAAATTTAAAAGGAGTAAAATTTATCAAGTATGTTCACATTCTTTCTTCTAGATAGGAACATGATTCAGTGAACCAAAATATTACATTGATTTTTCTATTCATTATTGAAACTTAATTTCAAATAATCCTGACAAAAAGCATAATAAAACTATACTTATTGTAAACCCTGGCACCCAAAAAAAAAAATTAGCAAGCACTTGAAACCTACAAATTTACAGTGAGTTTACAAAAGATTTTGCAAAACTATGTAATCTAAAATAAGAATTATACAACCATTTAAACTATCTGCAAGACAGTGAAAATACAAATTACTGTTACTTCCAAAATCTAAGAATTTCTCATAAGGCAGTCCTTTTACTCTAGATCACATAGACAAGTCCTGGACTATCATTACTAGATTACTACTGAGTTTGCTTATTGGAAAGTTTAGATAAAAAGCATTAATTTTACAAGTTTATCTTCTGTTTTATAAAATGGAAAGATATGTTTTGTGCCAATCAATTTTACATTTGAATTTTGAGATAAAATATTTCATTTTATTCCCAACAAATAATTTATTTTCATTTACTCTGAATCTAGAACTTTTGGTAACTAAGGGACAAGTTTGGAAAGGATGGATGTTATGGCACATTTCTTCTTGGAGAGTAAATCCTTAGGAAACATGTTCTCAAACTAGAGGAAGTGGCAGAAATGGTGTGGTAGCAAGAGTATTCCTGTTCCGGGGATCAAACTCTCGACCTCACACTTGTCAGGAAGGCGCCTACCTAGCTGAGTTAAACCCTGGGCCCAAGAGTAATCTTGATATTGCAAGTTTGGGGTTCTATAAATCTGGACTGTCAAGAGTCTGAAAGAAGGGTAAGAGAAATTTCCATTTAACTTAGTAGGAATGTTGTGGGTATAATGAAATCTCAAGATTCTCAGGATTAAAAAACTTCTACAGGAAATGTCCTTACAGATTCTCACAGTACAGAGTAAAGACAATCTTACACTATGAAATTAGAACCCTCAGAAGGAAGTGTTTAGATGGAATGTGGTGTGAACATGTTCAGACGCATATTCCTATTTAATAATAAGTAAAATGGAGAAATGAAATGGCAAAAGTGCAATGGCAAAAATAACATGGCAAAATGAATTAAAGATACTATTTTGAAGATGCATTGAAAGTGTGCATCTTTGAGTACTTGCTACAGAATCTAAAATTTTAACATAAAAAAGTTTTGCTGACTAAATTTAGAAATATATGTGTATGTGTATATATATATATATATATATATACATATATAATTTTTTAAAACTACCTAATGGAAAAACTACAGGAATGTCATTGTGTTTTCTGAATTTAGTACAAAAAGAAGACTTTACTCCAATTAGAAAAAAAAAACTGCCATTATGTAACCTATAAAACAGAATTAATTGCATATACTGTATTAAATATACAACACATAACTCAAAATATTTTGTAGTACATAACATACTTTTATATTTAGATGTTGAATTCTTTCTCAAAATATGAACCTTCTTAATGTTACAGGAATATATGATAATACTTCAAATTCTTTGCTTCTTCTTGAGATTCACATTTTCATTCACAAAATCAAGTAAACTTACTATTGAGTTTATAAAATTATGCATTTTGTCTTTTCTCTTCTCCTTATTTATTTTCTTCCTTCTTCTTTCCTGCTTCCTCTTTCTTTTTCTCCCTTTCTTCCAGTTCTTTTTATTTTGACAGAGAATTTTTCAACATCTCCTAGTTGTCTTCTTGCATTTCTTTTAACCTGACTTGCCCCCTCAGTTAAATGATAAAATCAATTGTTTATTTCTATTTTTTTAGAGACTGTAAAAAACACAATCCTAGTAATAAAATAGGGATTTATATTCTAATTTTTTTGAGTGTGGTACTGAAAGCATAAAGAATTAAAGAAAAATTAGCAAGATTTTTAACTTTAATGTTAGCATTTACCTATTAGAAATAAAATTCTGATAGCTGGGTATGATGGCTCATGCCTTTAATCTCAGCACTCAGGAGGCTGAGGCAGGAGGATCATCGTGAGTTCAAGACAAGCCTGGACTACAAAGTGAGTTCAAGGCCAGCCTGAACTGCATAGTGAGACACTGTCTCAAAAATATAGGGCCAGGTGGCTGGGAGTTTGGCTCAGTGATTTAAGCACCTGCCTGGTGTGTTGTGAGTTCTTAAAAAAAAAAAAAAAAAAAAAAAGAAATAAAATTCTGCTTGTAATTTTCTCCCATTGCATAAATATAGCTTTTATGACATATTCAAAATATTTTTCAAAATTACATCATTTTGTTAAAAATTACTAAGAGCCTTATTAGTATCAATTCCTCTTGATATGTGTATTATTATTAAATATAATTTTGAAGAACTGATCTTGTTAACAGGCCAGCTTTCACTTTGTAGTAGATATTTGGCTATATAAAGTAAATTTCATAAAATAAGGCAGAGTGCTAAAGAGATTATACTAATGCCTAATTAATTTGTTTAAATTTAAGAATAAATAAGCAATCAGATTCTGTCCACTAGCTTGACGGAATGGATACAAGTGAATGATTATTGATCTCTCTTCAGACAAGGCTCATGAGTGGAAAGCAAATTAAAGAGTGTGACCGAGGGGTACTTCATAAAACATTAAACTCTAATTGTTTTAAGTGATAGTCTGAAATCATTTCCACTCTTCCGCCTTCTGGACTGGAGATTGGCAAAGGAATAATTTATCTCCTGGACAGGGAAGGCAGTGCATGAGTTGTCAATGAACAGAGTATCTTTCATGCATCTCATTTTTCTGCATAGGAAAGTGGCTTTCTTAGAAATACATTCTAATTTGGAAGTATTTCCCATTATGGAGATCACAGAATGAAACTCCTTTTAAAAAAATATGTTAAAAATATTACGTAAATAAATAAATACTTTAAATCTTCTTACATCTTAGGTGCTGTAATGTGTCTGAAAGTTTATTCCCATAGCCTGAAAATTGTTCACAAACTGAAGGTAGTTTTATTGCCCTTACTGATAACTTACTGAAAACAGTCAATGACCCTTTCCAAAAGAACAAACTATAATCACGTCTAATTTTCTATTAAACAGCAATATTTCAGAAAGCTTTAGCAAAATAAAATCACATTGCTGAACACTTGTGAAAACAGCTATAGTATTATAATATAAAGGTAACCATAATATGAAAATACCCATTCCAGTTATTTTGGATTTATGGCTATTCTCCATTTGGAAGTCAGTTTACATGGAAAGCAATATATTTGTTCATTTTTATCTCAGCAACTTGAATATGAGTTACAGTGTTCTACAGATGGGGCCATAAACCAGCCTAAGACAAACACTTCTCAGCTTTAAGAAACTGAAAGAGCTAATATATTTTCATGTTACAGGAATACTACAATTTTGACATATTTCAACTTTATGGGGCAAATCCAATAATCATAATTTAACTATTCTTTTAAAATAGGTGCTTTCTTTAGCTGTTTCTCTGAAAATCACAAATTCAATATATTCAGGTTTTATAATGTTATCTAACCATGACAATAAACCCAGTTAAAAGCTATTCCACTTGACACGGTAATTGTACTAAACTCCATGATCACTTGTAAGGATCAAAAATTACTGAACTATGGTAAGGATATAATATGCGAATCAAGTGAAAAAAATATTGTCACCATATATTGTTCACACTGGTTATAAACACAGTATGTAGCCCAGACTGGACTCAAACTGAGCAATCTTCTTGTCTCAGCCTGTGAGTTCTCAGTTTACAGGCATGTGCCATTAGGCCTGGCTCAAGTGAAAATTATAATAGGAATATACCAATTTATGTTTCAATAAATAAATGAAACCTATGGGGTAAAATCACTCAGACTGCCATATTAATTTCCCAACAAATTTTCATGGCCTTGTTTTCCCCTGTAATTAGTCCATTTTCTCCACAGTAAAGTGATCTTACCAAAGAGAAACATTAAACCAGATCTTGCTTCAGATCAAATCTTCAGTCAGTTCCCTTCCTTAAGATGAATCATAATCCATCACCTTGGCTAGCATTTTGGCTGGCTGATTTTGGTGTGGACAAACTCTTCAATCCACATTAATCCTCTTTCTGCATGCCTCTTTAATTCCACTTCCTTATGTTTCCTTTTCTGTCTCAGTATTCTGTTCATATTTCTTTCCACGGTCGAAATGTATTTTCTCACTTGGCAAAAGATATCAAAGGTTATATGTATTTTACCTTTTAGAGCTAAGTTCATGTATCTTCATAAAGAAAGTAATCCTATACAAAGTATGTCCCTCTTATTATTCACTTCAGAACACCTATTTGTTTTGCTACTATATAATCTATATTCCATTTATAACTTACAACAGAGATTTCCCCACCAGCCTATAAACACCCCAAAAGTAAGAAACAAACTTACTGTTTGCTGCTGTTTCCTATTATGTATCTGACATAATAGGTTTGTAATAGATTTTATAGCAATTTAGTTGAATCAGTCACAATTATAGAATGCAGTGAAAGTGAACAGATTTGAATACTTAGAAAACAATAAAACTATTTTAACCCTTCCCCTTTTTTATAAATGTCATTCATAATATTAACATATTTTAATCCATCCCAGGGCAATTGGGTTAGAAATTTTGTTTTGAAACTGGCTGAATTCCTGCTATATAAAATAATGTGTGTTACTTTTATTGATATACACAGAAAAGAATTAAAAACATATATACATATCTACATACACTAATACATTCATAATCTCTTTTATTCTACTTGATTTTTATACCATATATTAGAAAACTGACTATGAACTGGTGAATCTAAAATTAGCACATTAATTGTATAATTCCACTTGAGTCATGCCAGTGGTTTCTGATCTGTACATTTCAAATGCATTGCAGAAGTATTATTTGATTGCATGGTGTAAAAGTTGCTTTGCAGGGAATGTGACTTTAGGAGATCATTATTACACTACTAAATAAGAATCAGTTCTGCAAGGTTTCACAACACATTCCTTAGTAACATAAAATTTTGCAATCCATACTGATATCTATTCTACTGTTAAATTTTCTAATGGGACCTTCTCTCTAGATTTTTACCTCCTTAAGATGGAAGAGTATCACAGTGAGCTATTCTGTCTCAACCCATGGGCTATGAGCTTGGTAATAAGAAATTTCCGAAAGAAAGGAGTTGTACAACTCTGCTCTGACAAAGAAATACACTTGTATAGCTGTAACTGCTCCATTCTGAATATTCTGAGTACAACACTTACATCTTAGTTACTTTTCTACCTGTGTATCCCAGTGCTTGTAATATATTAGTCCCCCAAAATGTTTCTTTAAATTATTGAATCAAACGAATTGACCATAGTCTATGCAGATTCTTCTTAGGTCACACAAAGTATTACAACTGAATCTTATTAATACATTGATTAAATAGACTTTCCTAGAAAAATGAAAATTGAGTAGATATTTGCACTAGTTATTAGTCATCTCCCAAATTACACAGTCACAAAAGGATACTACAAAACAAAATCTTAGGGCATTTATTCTCTCTTCCCTAAAGGTAAAAGATACCAACAAAGATCAAAATTTCAGCACTTGCTTTAATCATTGCTATCTCATTCTGAGCCTGTGAATTTAGAAATGTCAAATAGAAGTCTGTTAATCTGTTCAAGCAGTAAAAGAGAGTTACATTTTTGAAATTCTCAGTCCATATATTACATGGCACTTGATGCTAAAACAATGAATCATTCAACTCTAAAAACAATTTTTGTACTGTGGAAAAGCACTTCTGATTTTTACACGCTGTGAACCAAGAGAGCAATACTCTATTAAAAGAGGTTGCAATTTGGGGATTGTGAATTTCATCTGCTGTGAGTCATGATTATGGTAAACTTTCCTATTAATTGTGTTTTCATGTTGCTCCAGGGCAAACTGCTGAAAGAAGATTATTGTAAATAAGCCATTAGTATAAAAATCCATTCATATCATATCAAAAAAAATCAAAGGAAGCTATTAACTTTGCTTTGCCAACTAGCTATTTAACTCATGTATCCTAGTGCTTTTGTGTTGTAGTTAAAGGTAAAAAATGACATATGATTCCAATGTTAAAGGGCACCAGTTACTAAAAACAAGCAAAAGCATTATACTAAAAAAGAAATAATTTTCATTGCCTAAGAGATCTTAAAACCTGAAGAAATCTGAATAGCTAGGGATCCATCTGTTACTACAAAAATAATTAGACAATTTCTCATTGCATAGATAGCAACTCACATGGTGGCATGCACAGTATAATAGGTATAGCCTGCTGTGTGTCTCTATTTAAAAAAGGAAAATGTGAGTTTCTCATGATGCTTTTAATGAATATATATAAAAGAAATATGAGCCAAAGTTCTTTATCATGGATTTTGAAGGCTCTGAAAAATAAAGAATGGAGATAGTTAAAGGTTTATATTATGCTGATGCTATATTTAATACAGAGCTGTAGTTCAAAAATTAGACTTGTCATTCAAGAATTAGATTTCATAAATTCATTATGTGTTTTGTTTCACAGAATAGTGAAGTACTATAAAGAAGTTTATTTGGATCCATAATAAAACTATTCATCAAAATATTCGTGTAACTAATCATTAAATAATTCAACAGCTACTTTTAATATTATGTATTATAGGTACTGTTACAGAGGTAGCAACTACATTAGATTGCAGGACAGGAAATTGCTGTCCTCATGGAATTTATCTTTTAGTAAGAAACCACTGCCTTAAATACTGCTTCCAACCCTTCCACATGTACATAGCATTCATACATGAAAAATGCCTCTTTTGAACAAATGACACAGGGAAAAATTAAATAGTTCAAAACATCAAAACTTTACAGCTCATGCAGTTATTTCATCACTGCAAAGGTTCTATTCTTTATGCTGCTCTGGCTAGAATGACTTTTGTTTTTTTGATTGTACTAGGAATTGAACACTGGACTTTGACCTTGCCAGGTAGGCACTAAGCCACTGAGCTATATCCCCAACTGAATGTCTTGAGACAAGGAAAATTACCAACCAAAAGGAAGATTCTTAGCCTTATTTTATAAATCCGAAATTTAAATTCTATCTGTGCTTTACAAACTGTGCAAAGCGAAACTGTAGAACTGACACTTTAACAGACACTTTTGTTGAAAGGTTTCCTCTAGTATGGCAGAACAGATACTGATCATGAAACAATGGTGAAAATATAGTATTATCATCACTGTTTTTAGTTCTTAAAGTTTTCACATTTATCCCATTGCTCTCTAGTTTGTATGACAATTGGTATTTAGATTATAAGCTACATGTAAACTTGCATAATGCTTTTTTATTAAATTGTGAACAGATTTGTCTTCATATTTTTCTTTAAGTTATATGCTAAACACTGATTAATTTACATTGTACATTCTATTATACAATGCTGTATAACTGATTGTTATTTACACAGGAAAGTAAAATGAAATAATTTGTGGTGATTAATTGAAGGGAGCTAAAATATTTCCTGGAGCAATTATTTTGAAATGTATAATTTAATATGAGTAACAAATACACATACTTATAAAATATATGTTGTTGTGATTGATAAAGATGGAAATCTGGGAGGTAGATAGTATTAGGAAACTGGAAAAGACAGTGATACAGTTTGGATCTAAAATTTCCTACAAATGATCACGTATAAAAGCCTTGGTCATCAGCTTGAAACTGTTGGGAGGTGGTGAAAATTTTAAGATGAAGCCCAGCCAGAAGTTTTAGGTCTCCAGGGGTATGGCATTAAACAAAATGTGAATTGTAGTTTTTTTTTTCTCTATTTCACTTGTTAGCCACCAGTGGAACAATTTTATTATACCATATATTCACTCACTTTGATGGTTATACTTGATTGTATCCACTTGGTTGACTTGGTAACTGCCCAGAGATTTGTGCAGCACAATTCTTAGTATGTGTGGGTAGGTCAGGAAGGTGATAATGTGGTTGCTGTATATGTTTCTAAGCCCTGTGGTGCAGTTTCCCACTCTACTTCCTGATCACCACAAACTAATTATCTATGCTGCTCCACAGACTTCCACTATGATGTTTCTGCCTTGGATCCAGCTAAACATGGACTGAATTCCCTGAAACCATGAGCCAAATTAAACCTCTCTCCTTTTAAATTGTGAATATCCACTATTGTGTGTCAACCATGAGAAAGCTGACTAATGAAAAACATTGGTACTGGAGAATTAGAGTCATTGTCTTACTATAATTTACCATATAGTTTAGAAGACTTTGTAACTGATTTGTGAGAAGAGTTTAGAAAAGCATGGAGATGTAACCTAGAGAACCCTCAGAATGCAATAAGCAGAGTCTGCTGAGTGAGACAGTTGAAGCTTAGACTGCAGATAGGCATGCAGACTGTAAAGGCCAGGTTCGTGACGTTTAAGGTGGAAATGAAGGCTTTTTTGGCAATTGGACAGGAGGCCATCTACATCACACTCAGGCAAAAAAAAAAAAAAAAAAAAAAAAGTTTCTATCATTGCCCACATTCAGAGACTTTTCAGGTAGTTGAGATCAACAGTAGTAGAATAATTCATCTGGCAGAAAAAAAAAAAAGATTAAAAGAAATAGCCCAATATTCAGACTGTACCATGTCAGGGTCAAAAAATTAGAGCAGCTTCTAAGATATCACTATTTTAGAATGTGCTGCTATAAACATGAGTGTGCATGAATTTCCATTATATGATGATTTGAACTCTTTTGGGAAGATACCTAGAAGGGAAACAGCTAGGTTGAATGCAATTTCCACTTGCATATTTTTGAGGAATGTTCACACTGATTTTCATAGTGGTTGCACTAGTTTACATTACCACCAATAATGTAGAACAGTTCCTCTTTTTCCTACAGTCTTGCTGGCATTTGTTATTATTAGATTTTTGATGAATGGATAACAAAAATGTGGTATTTATATACAAAGAGGTACTACGGTGCCATGATAAAGACAATTGAGCCACTTAGAGACAAATGGATGCAACTTTAGAACATAATGATGAGCTGGGCGTGGTGGCGCACACCTTTAATCCCAGCACTCAGGGAGGCTGAGGTAGGCAGAGCGCTGTGAGTTCAGGCCTGCCTGGGCTACAACGCTAGCGCAAGGCCGACCTGAGCTACACAGTGCGACCCTGCCTCAAAAAAAAAACCAGGGCTGGGAGTTTGGCTTAGTGGCTTAAGCGCCTGCCCTGGCAGGCGCGAGGTTGTGAGTTCAATCCCCAGTACCGCAAAAAAAAAAAAAAAAAGAACATAATGATGAGTAAAATAAGTCAGTAAAGCACTCTTTAGCATTAGGTGGCTCCTCTTGTATGAGAAATGCACAATATATTTATCCGTATAAAATAGAAGATAGATAAATAGGAAGCATGAATAAGTTTCAATAATTCTCAAAAATATGTATTTATGTTTCAAAAAGGTATTAAGACATATGCTAATTTATTTCATGTACACTACTAGTTTCCCTACTCCATTGAAAAGAAAGTTTTGTGCTTATATCTGTTGGTTTCACCTTTGCAAGAGAAAGTCATTTTTGTGTCTGAGTAACTATTTTGAGAATTAATAATAAATAGTGTTAGCTATTGTTAGCTTCTTATAATTTTGTTATATAATTTTGTTATACTTTTTTAAAAAGTAAATGTGGAGCAGAAAAATTTGAAAAACTGAAATTTTGGCCCAGAGGGAATCACATGTGAAGTTGGAGCCTAACAATGTGTGATAACTGAAGAGATTAGCACCATTAAAAAAGGAAAAGAAAATAGAACTGGGGATATAGCTCAGCAGGCATAAGCAACTGCCTGACAAGCACAAGGTCCTGACTTCAATTCCCGGTACCCTTCCTCCACAAAATATATATCTATATATATATCTATATCTATATATCTATATCTATATCTATATCTATATAAAACACAAGAAAAAAGACACCTTGAGAGCTTCTCAGGAATTTGCAGAAATCCATCTTAGCAGACTCTGATACAAAAGCATTATCCTTTCAACTGAGCAGATAGACTCTGCACACCCTGCTCAAAAAGAACTCTGAGAAATTTATTCCCTTGGAATCTTTTTACTTTGCTCAGCCTTCCAGGCAGAGACCAGACTTCAGTTATAGTCCACAGAGCTACTGCGTCAGCTGGCAACAGAAATTGATACTATTCAATGTAAAATGGTTTTACTAGCGTGCAGAATGTAAGAGTGGTGGATGGGGTCAGGGATGATTTGACCCAGATTTCACAGGAAAATCTAGGAGTTCAGACAAGAAATCCTTGAGAGGAGAATGCGCGAAGCTCTGGAAATGAAACAAAAGTTATAGTAGAGAAATCAGGGAGATGGTGATGCCAGGAGCTAAAAATGTCTACAGAGGAAAGCTTCAGACTCTGGGCAAATTTAACCCAAGAGAGAGACCATGTGAGCTGCAACCAGCAGGGCCCAAAGGTAGCCCTCCATAAATTGTATCTTTGCATCATAGAGCTACAATACTTAATGACTGCCCAGCTTGGTTTTGGTCTTGCTTTGGTCCAGTACATTTCTATCCCCCTTTCCTACCTCTTGTAATGAGAATGTTTATCCTGCTCCATTGTACTTTAGGATTATGTAATTTTTTCCAAGGTGGACAGCTAAAATTTTGCCTGGAATTTCAGAAGACTTTGACTTGGACTTTGAAAAATTCTGGAAATATTATAACTTTGAAGAATATATTATTACATTTTTCAGTTGTACACAAATTAGTTGAATTTTGCTGGTTAGAATTATGAACTTCTTACTATGTTTATTTGGAAAGTATGGCTTAAGAAGACATGTTTAGGTGTGATGTTAACAAAGTTTGGGATGTGTCATTTAATCTAGACTATGTCAATTTGATTGGCTTGTGAGGTGCTCAGGGGAATGGTGGAACATGTGCCTTGGTGAGTCTGGGAGGATTATGAAGATAGGACCTTGGGTACTTTACATGATTCATTGCCCCTTCTTCTCTGACACTGTTTTCTTCTCTGCTGCTGAGCTACCACAATCTAAGACTCTTTACCCTGCCATTCCTTCTTCTATGCTGTTTCTGCTGTGGAGTCATCTAAACATGGACAGAATTTGCCAAAGCCATGAGCCAAATTAAGCCTCTTAAATGTGAGGTATCAGGTAACACTGAAAGGAAAGCTGACTAACATGCGCGATAATATGCTTCTCGACCAGAGGCTCAAAAACAGTAGGGTCAATTGATATGGACTGAATCCCCTAAAATTGAACAAAATAAACCTTTTCTCTTCATAAATTGATTGTCTGAAGTATTTGTTATAATAACAAAAGCTAGTACCAAAGATGAGACCAGATACACTTGAGGAGATTGTTTCACATAATCTTTAAGTAGAGGAAATTGAATGTTATAAATTTAAATTACTGAATGACTGATGTGCATTCACTTACTTGCAGATATAGATTTTAACTCAGGTGTATTTTGTCTCTGAATGCTGTATTGCTGTCTACTTGGATGTAGGTAGGACTCATTTTTATACAATACATAATTTTTATATGTCAATATCCACACTTTAATCAAAAAACTTCTTTTTTTCTGTGTTATTATATACTGAAGTTTTATTTTCCTTTATATATTTTTCTATAATGAATACATACATATATGAGTGTGTCTTTTAGAAAGTTGTATATATGTACATATATACATATATATACATATATATATATATGAGTAAAAGAGCATTAAACTGATAAAAAAGATTCATAATTAACAAAACAAGCTGAGGTAGAGGCAGAATTCTCTTGAAATTCTGGTTCTTCTCAGAGTGGAATAAAATTCTGTATCATTCTGAAAGAACTTCATGTCATTCACTGGATGGAGTTTCTAGTATTTTCTTTATCCACATTTCCTAGCTTTCATCCTGACTTCCATCAATTTGTATTATATAAGGCTTTCTATGAAGGAAAACATACAACTACTGCATCTAGAATTTGTTAACTTTCCTACTTCTGCTGTTATAATAAATTAAAAAGTCAATGTTACATTTATCAAAAACCAAACCAAACAAAAATGTAAAATGTGATATTATTATACCAGATATGATGATACCTTGGTTCATGAATTTAATTCTCTCCACGATTCTGGTTGCAGATAAAATTGGAGGAGAACCACAACAAATTCAATAGTGAGGTTCAATATTGACCTTATGGAGAAATTTGAGCCTGTTCTTACTCAACTTGATTTGCAACTAAAGTCATGTAAAGAATTAAGTTTGCGAACTCTGGTATTCTACTTGTAAGTAGCTTAGTTTCGTATTTCCACCTCTAAATTCATTGAGTTTATAAAATGTAGTTCTTCAATACTATTTACAGAAAATACAGGAGAATTTTATGTTAAATCACATACGTCTTGATATGTTGCTCAATGATGGCAATCAGGGAAAAATTACTATAAAGTTGAATATTGTTTTTCAAATGAATTACAGTATTAGATATAATATCAGGAATAAAAAACTTGTATAAGTGCTTGGGAATTTATGATAAGTACTTGTAATACTTATGAACCCATAAGTTTTGTTCATTTATAACCACAGTAGGTATTGGTTGTCTTTAATTTAAATATCATAAAAATCTGTACAGCCTAAGTAATCATTTACCTTCTAACTTATACACAGGCAGAGTTGTTTTTCATATACATATTATAAATTCTGCCAGATGATTACTTGTATATGATAATATATGAATATGTCTGATAATACATATTATCCACTATATATCATATAACTATATATTATAAATGATAATATATAGTTAAACTCCTAAGTGTCAGTTAGGTGCCCAATAATAAACTTATTTTCCATGAACTTTACAGATACAGTACTCCTTGATTTACAATGGGATTAAATACATCATGAATTGAAAATAATCATATTAAAGATCCACTTACTACACACAACCTAGTGAATGTCATTGCCTTCCCTAGTCTACTATAAATGTGTTCAGAACACTTAGCATATCATTGAGCACAATGATCTAACACAAAGCTCATTTTATAAGGAAAAATTAAATATTTCATAGACTTTATCTCACATGGAACAATATAGAATACAGTATCAGTAGTTTACCCTTGTAATTGGGTAGCTTACTGGGAGCTGCAACTTGTCAGTTTCCCAACTTCATGAGAAACTATAAAGAGATCAGAATTCATAGTGCAAAACACAGTTTCAACTGAATGCCTCTCACTTTCTCACCATTGTAAAATGAAAAGAAAAAAAAAGTAAGTCAAAACTATCATAAATTGGTTCCTGATACATGAAACATAAAAAAGTGTGCATTTATAAGGCATCATATAAAATTTTGACATGTGTAATGTTTAAATCAGGTTAACCCTAACCAACACTTCAAACATTTATCATTTCTTTATAGTGAAAACATTCAAAGTCTGTTTTCCTAGGAAAAGCCATTAGATTTAAAATCAAATGCTCGAGAAGAGAAAATCTGAAAAATATTTTTAAAGATATAAGTGATATGCCAGGGTTCCACAATTGATTAGTAATCTGTCCTTCACTAGATCTTCAGTTTTCTCTCTCAAATAAACCCAGTCAATCTTCAAGGTGTTATGCTATTTGTATATTTTGATCTTATTTTCCACTTGATCCTTATCACTGATCCCACATATATTCATCTACTCATTAAACTTGTCATGTTATAGCATTGGTTTGTGCATAGGAGAAAAGTCTATTTATATATTTTGTCAGTAGTAATGTGTTCTTCAAAAGATTCAGAAAAATTATTTTTGGTCAATATGTGTCACAAGGTTAAAATTTTTCTTTTAAATAAGCATATGCCATTTTATACTTTCCATATATTTGAAATTATTTGATACAGACCATAGGCAGAAGCAAACGTGCAATTGTAAATGATATTGCACAATGATTAATAAAACCATAACACTAAATTTTGAATCTTATTCTCAAAATCATTGATGTTTCCTGTCAGATACATTTAGAAACTGGCATGACATAAATAAGAAAGAGATCAACAATCTTGATTAATAGATGATTTTAAATTAGAATGAAATTAATTTTAGTGTACCATTTATAAATTTTCTATACTTTTAATTAGCTCACTTGAAGTTTGAGCCCTAGGTTTTGTTATCATATAAATGAGGATAGATTTTATAAGGAAACTAAGAGTGTTTTGGAGTCAAACAGTAAGGATGCTAATATATTTTCTACATTTCATAGTTTTTTTGAGTAAGTTATTTTCTACCTAAGTCTGGGTTTTCTTTTCTACAATACAGGAACATTAATATCTTCTGCACAATGCAACTATACAACTGAAAATGAACAAATATGTTTGCTATAATTCTTAACATGTTACCTAAAATATGCATTAACTTCAATAAATAATAGCTAATACTGTTCTGATTATTATTTAAACAGTTACAGCATTCATACCTAGATTTTCCCAAGAGCTGGATTTAAACTTACATATTCCACTAGTTCCTAAATTTCAATGTTTCTTCATGAGTTTTACCCATAGAAACCAGCTTTTAGTAAAAATCAACATAGTTTTGTTCATGATACAAACACGTACTAATAGTTCAATACAAAATCTTAATAAAATTCTCTTCGCACTGCACACTGGTTGAGATCCTGAGGGAGACATGGGTGAAGAGGAGATAATGGGAAATTGAACCTTCATTTCAGCATCCTTAAACTAGGAACATGTTTCAATTTGCTTCAGTGTGTTGTTATGATTAAATATTTTTACCAGCTACAAAGCAGTGAACCTGTAGACACTGGCAAATATTCTTCCATCATTAGACTGGAAGTGCAGCTTCACAGTCTTTCATTCTCCTTTTCTCCATTCAGCTGTGTTCTTTCCTGAGCCACTTGAGTCTATTAGACATAACCACATTCCATGGCAATAAGGATTAGATAGGATTCTTTTGGTATGTGATAGCTTAACTTTCAAGTAAGCTTTTAAAATAGAAATTTGTTGTGATAGCTCTGTATTTCAGATTAACTGACTTCCAATTTGATCACAAATATACATCTTATGTCAAAGAAATTCAGAGATTTTATAGTCTTGAAGTTACATTTTTTCCTGCAAGTGTAATTTCTTTATTTTTCTGGTTAAGTGCACTTTATTTTTAGACAATCTATATGATATGTTTTTTTCCTAAAAAATGATACCTCCACTCAAAATATACCAAAGTCAAAATAAATGAAGCGCTTAAGAATATATCAGTCCCACTTTCCTAAAATCCTAGTGTTGTGTGTATGACAAATACAGTCAGTTATGACAGGGGATAGATCCAAGGTAAATGCCAAATCTGTTAATGTTTTTCCACTTAAAAATCAACTTTAAAAAAATAATAAATGGTGTCACATCATCCTCACCATAGTCCAGGTGAGGAACCATTCTTGTGAATTCATGTTTACACCAAAAAAAACTGATAGTTTTGAGATTAGCAAGTGAGATTTGTGGTGGAGCTTCAGTCATAAAATGTTTTACTCTTTCTGGTTTCTGATCTTCAGTTTCTCTTTGATTGATTTCATATAATCTTTGATGTACTTCTTGTAGGGTTTTGTGAAACTGGTTTCCTGCATGTGATGATTCATAGTGATATCAACACCAGAGAGTCCTGAGCTTTTGGGACCTTTTTCCTCTAGGTGTTTAGCTGAGGTGTTTCCATTAAAGAGGAAATCACCAATGTTTCCCTCTGTTTCACTGAACACCTCATCTTCCACCACCAGGCTCAGCCCATCCAGATCGCAAAGATCTAAATGTCAGAGAATATCTTCTAGTTGTCCTTGAGATACTGGTAGACAATCAGGATGGTGGCTTAAGGAAGAAGGTAGTCATCTAGCTTATCATAAGCCTGGAGTTCACAGTGAGCATTATACAGCCAAATTTGAGCTCAGGAAGGTGGGGAGAGCAGGCTGAAAAGGTGCCCTATAAGCATATTTTCCTAATTGAACTAAAACCTTACTCTCATATTTTATAATAACTCTACGACATGAAAGAAGGACTTCGTAGTGTTTGATTTCTAATGTTTTTGTCAATTAATGCTGTCCTCTTGTAAATAAAGAGAGGAAGACGGGTTGGGGGGGGAGACAAGAGTGGGAGAAAACAAAGAACAGAGAAAACAAGACATACCATGTACAGGTGTAAGTTCCTTATGATGAAAGAAGTCATTATGTATATCTAAAAGGTACTGCAATGGCAAGCAAAAACTTCAAAATGACACCCAAATTATAGAGGAAGATTTATTTACATCAATGAGTAATGATCAGGATCATTCCCAGAATATCAGGCCCAGAACTCTGGGTGTCTAGGGTTTGTATGGGATAAGCAAGCAGGAAATACAGAGGCAAAATGACTTGCTAATCGGCATTATTGTTAACTTGTTATTGTTCTTACAATATGCATCATAGTGACCAGCTATGCATCAAAGTGAACAACCATTTCTAAAGAACAAAAGTAACAGGAACTATAATTGGAAATATTACCTGGGCAAATAAAAAACAGGAGTATACTTGCTGGGGGATGCATCTTCTGCTATATTTTTCATAAATTTAAAAAACATAATATTATGTTCTTTTAATAAGTCTTCAATACATTTAGCTTGAAGCTATTAAAAATTAGTAAGTGGAGTAGTACAACATGAGAAAGCAAGACCTCTTTCATACTGTAACTCCCCAGAAATCGTTACAAAAATATAAAAATAAGAATTACATTTTTATGCAAATCAAAGCTGAAAAAGAAAAATAAAAGTATCACAAAATCTTCAACAATCAAAGTGAAAAAGGTAGTCAAAGTAAGGTATGGAAAAGTAGAGATATCTTTATATTCGGGTGAATGGTCAAGGCATTGGTTTTCCTTACCCATGCAAAAAATAAGAGATGCCTCATGGAATATAAAAAGCAAGGTTATTAGATTAAGTTTTATGACTGCTAAAACTGATCCTTCAGTGGAAATTCTGTAAAAACTTGATTCACTAGGAAAAACTGTCATCTATATAGTCTTGAATAAGGCACTGATCTGTGTCATGCATACATGCAGGGGTATTTGCAGGAGGCCAAAACTGAGAACATAAAATAGCAATTGGACAAGGACAATTGAATTCCCTTGGCACTGATAGAACAAAATAAAACTACTCTGTCGAAACATTTCTTATAATGTAATCACTGGTGTACCAAGGGGAAAAATATTTAATGAAGAACGCAATCATATAATTAATTATGATAGGGTAATTGAAGTAGGTTTAGGGAAAGGAAGAGGGAGAAAGAGAGGTAACCAGTGAACTAATGACTAGTGAAAATGATTGGAAATAATAAAATAATCTGAAAGTACAACTTAATATATATTGGAATAAAGTAATAGACAAAGACATAGGTCTTTAATGAAAATATACAATTCAGCTCAAAAACAGAAAATTCTGATTTAAACAATAAATTTTTAGAAATTATAAACAGGTAACAATTGAAAGCTCAATAAGTAGCTTAGATAATTCTGAAAAAAAGAAACTTGAACTGAAAGGTAGAAATAATGAATTTCTCAGAATTCAAAATAGATAAAATAAGTATATTATGAAAAAAACACAGAAACAAAAGATAAAACTAGATGTAAATTGTGATTTATAATACCAGCACTCAGGAAACTGAGTCAGGAGGATGACTGCAGCAAGTTCAAAGCCAGACTGGGGCTGCATATGAGTTCAGGCCAGCCTGAACTACATAGCACGACCCTGTCTCAAAAAAAAAAAAAAAAAAAAAAAAAAAAAAAAAAAAAAAAAAAAAAAAAAAAAAAAAAAAAAAAAAAAAAAAAAAAAAAAAAAAAAAAAAAAAAAAAAAAAAAAAAAAAAAAAAAAAAAAAAAAAAAAAAAAAAAAAAAAAAAAAAAAAAAAAAAAAAGAAAAGACAAATAGAAAACAAAAAATAAAGGACAGCAGAAAGGACAGGAAATATTAGGAAAATTTAGTAATAAAAGTTGAAAAAATAAAGGCAGGAGTTTTAAAACTAAAGACAGTGAGTTCTCCTCAAGCAAAATAAAAACAAACCTGTGACAAGATACATTTTGGAAATATAGAAAAAGAAAACACCAAAAAAACTTGTCTTCTACAAACTGGAAAAATGTAAAATAAGAAAAAGATTTTTGACTAGAAAATCATAACAAATAACTTGATTTCAAATGACGTTCCTAGGTAGTTTTCCACTGTCGGTATGGCTTGAAAATGTTTAAGTAAAGACAATTAGTATAATTGTTAAAAGTAACTACATCCAAATGAATTTTACACAAAAAGAATCACAGTTCTGTGAATTGTATTTGGAGTTGCATAATTTAAATCGTGCTATCAAATAATTCCAATAAGTTGAGTAATAAGAAAAGTGAGGAAGTTCACATAAACAATTTCAAAAGACACAATGACAAGGATATGAGAACAAGAAGGTAAAAACACATACATCTGTTTTTAGTTTTTGAGGAGACTTCATACAGATCTCTATAATATCTGCACTGATTAACATTCTCGACAGTGCCTGAGTTTGCCTTTCTCTGCATCATGACCAACATTTTTTTGTCCTTTGACTTATAACCATTCTCACTGTTGTGAAATCATTTCTTATTGTCCATTTGATTTTGCATTTCCCTGATAATTAGTGATAGTGTCTTTCATAGAACTGTTGGCCATTTATATCTTGTTTTTGAAATTTCTATTAAAATAATTTACCCATTTTTAATGAAGTTACTACATTTTGCTCTTGAGTTGTGCAATACTGAAACATGTACATTTTCTCCCATTCTGCAATTTGTCTCTTAACTCTAATGACAGTTTTCTGTCTGTACAAGCTTCTCATGTGCTTCTCACGTATAGAAATGAAAAAACTTTCAATAAAGAGTAGTGAAACAGATCCACTGAGACAGTCATATATGTATAATATGTCTCAATTAATTTGAATATATTAAGAAATACAAGTTAGATTTAATATTTGAAAATTAATTGATATTTTACCATATTGAAATAGGAAACTATGTTGATATACACATATTGAGAAGATATAATTCAATATCCATTGTTAATTTAAATATCTTTCAAACCTGATATAGATGTAAATATCTTATTTCACACAATCATTTGCAAAATTATTGATAGCAATACTGGGAGTGTGTTAAATATATTTTTTTCTTGGGATTGGTGTAAAAAAGAAAAGTCTTTTTGTAACTGCTATTTCTCAACATCTATTGATACAGCTACCATATGCATGAAGAAAATAAAAATTGTAAAACCAGGATGGGGGCATAGTTCAGTGATAGAGGGGTTGCCTAGCATGAGTGAGGTCCTTGCTTTGATTCCCACAAAACACACACAACACGGGTAAAGATGATGTCAGAATTGGCTTAAAAGTTGTAACTATTTGCATGTAGTCTGTTAGTACACCCAAAAAAATCCAAATTTACCTAGTGAAAATGAAATACATTTAGCAAATTTGCTGATTAATAGATAAAAATAATTGAATTTTTCCTTAACAGAACAGAAAAAAATAAATCAAATGACATTGTTTATTGTTTTCTAAAATATGAAATCCCCAACAATGACTCTTACAAATATTATCAGGAAAGAGTTCAGCTTAGACATATATAGAATTTTATGAGAGAAAAAGTAAATTAAGTAAATCTGAAGATATATCATGCTCACAGATTTCAAAAATGAAGTATTATAATGATGTCATAGCTAAAAATATATTAAATCAATACATTTGTGGAAGCAGACAAAGCTCATTCAAATGTACATGAAAATTCAATGAGATGAGAATAACCAAGCCTTTCAAATTTTTATTTGTAGACCAAGGTAAAGGGTGCTGGAGGAGAGAAACCCCTCCAAACTCTTATCTTTCATCACAGGAACGCAGGTGAAGGGCACCAGATGAGAGAGGTACCTCCCATCACCTCTCCACTCTCATGAGAACCTAGGTGAGTCAAGCCAGAGGAGGGCGACCCCTCCTCTCACAATCATCACAACTGAGATGAACTGTTTGGGAAGGCCCAGAGAACAGAAGAAATGTGAGTGACATAGTAGGGTCCCAACTAAGAAACAGGATAAACAAGCAATAGTAGTGGCATGAAAAGCCCAAAGTAATAATAACACTATGAGCCAACAGATGAATGTGGCCTCCACAGAACAGCAACCAGCTCAGGAAGAATCCAGGACTCAGTAACTGGCCCTTTTCTCTCAATATTTTTTCTCTTCTTTTTCTTTTTATACTTTCTTTTTTTCTCTCTCTTTTTCTCTCTTTTCTAAATAGCTGGGGAGAATTCCAACCACAGAATACCATCCCCCAAATCAAGATACCAACCTCAGATAATTCCTCTAATAGTCCATTCTTTCCTTTTTATCCTCTTCTCTAGTTTCCCAAACCTCACATAATCAACCATTATCTGCCAGCCTTGCTCCTACTTCCTTTCCAGTTAGCTTTGTTTTATACACCATCTTCCCTAAATTTCCCCACCGCAGGGTAAAACCACTCTACCGAGGGGAGACACTTTACATACAAACTCTAAATTTATAATTGGTTATGTTATATCACTATAGACTCTGCTTCTATGGTCTAAAATATAAAATCAATAGTTACCACAGTTTGTCAATTTCTGCATTGTTATTGATGTTGTTGCTACTGCTAAATTTACTACTTTAGAAAGTCATATCTGTTTTCATCAGTTGTTCTCCCTTCTGTAATAATACTGGGAAGCTCTGGGGTAATAAACTCACCACAGCCCTACACCAAAAGACCAGGGACTGAGCCAAACAGATAGCACCATCCCACTCGTAATTAATTGTGAAGGTACGATCTTGTAACAGACACCAGTCAAGAATCTCCTGCATTTAGAAGACATCCCTGAAAAACAAACATTTTCTAGAGAGGCCGTGATACTCATGATTGAGTTACCTACTAGAAAAACCCACAAGGATCATTGCAGAAAACAAAATAAAAAATTTTTGAAATATAAAATGACAAGATGAAAAAACAAAATGCAATCTCAAAATTCCAGCCCACCAAGAATAAACCCAGGAGACATTGACATAGAATAAATTTGAAGACACACACCTGAAATTTCTGAAATGATAACAACTGAAGTAAGCAAACAAATCCATGAAGCTGTAGAGTAAATCGGATCAGAAATAATCTCTCAGGTTAAAAAAAAAGTACAAATGCCAACATTTATAAATGAAGTGCTCAGCAAATGCAGAGTACAGATGGGCAAAACAAAAAACACACAGTGATAGAAAGAGGATGGAAACAATGAATGATCAATATGGGAAAGAAATAGAATGCAGAAAACTGATCCAGGAAATGAAAAATGTCACTGAAAACTAGCAAAATCAGTTGAATGAAACTGAAGATAGGCTTTCAGACGTTGAAGACAGGATTGTGGCTAGCAATCATAAAAGGAAAGATCTCCAGAAAATAACAACAAATCAGGAAATAACAGCTCAACAGCTGTAAGATGACTCAAAGAAAAATAATATAAGAATAATTGGTATCAATGAAAAGGCAGGCATCAACACAAACAACATAAAAAGACTATTTGCAAAAGTAATAGTGGAAAATCTCCCAAGCATGGGAAAAGAATCTAATACAGAAATAAATGAGGCATATAGAACTCCAATTTGCTATAACAAAAACATATATACACCCAAATATATAATTAACAGATACCAGAATTTCAGCACAAGAATAGAATATCGAAAGCTGTTAGAGAAAAGAAACAGATCTGGAAAGGAAAGTCCACCAGAATCATGGCAGAATTCTCAACACAAACCCTTAAGGTGAGAAGAACTTGGAGTGAAATATTTCATGTCCTGAAAGAAAACTACTTCCAACCTAAACTCATGTACCTTGCAAAAGTATCTTTCAAAATTAATGGAGAAACAAGATACTTCCATGATAAAGCATGACTGAAGAAATTCATGATCACCTAATCAACACTACGAAGGGTACCAAAAGGTACTCTAGACAGGGAAAAAAATGACCACAATTCCAAGAATAAAAACAGAAAGACACTACAAAGTAGGGCAAGCAGTTAAACAGAGGTAAAAGTGAAGAAACAAAAGCAGGAAAATAAAATGAAAAAGATAAGCCAACACTTATCAATTATTACCATCAGTGTAAAAGGCCTCAATTCACCAATCAAAATAAACAGACTGCAAGTATGGATCATGAAAGAAGATTCAACAATATGCTATGTGCAAGAAATACATTTAACTCAAAAAGAAATTCATAGACTAAAAGTCAAAGAATGGACAAAAATACTCCATGCAACAGGAACCCAGAAAAAAGCAGGGGTAGCTATACAGTTTGCAGACAAAGTGACTTCAAACCAAGAATGATAAAAAGAGATAAACAAAGTCATTACATACTTGTTAGGGGAAAAATTCAAGAGGAAGAGATAACAATCATCAATATATAAGCACCAAACATGAAATCAGCCAACTACATAAGAAATATTAACAGACACAAAAAATCAAATAAGCAATAACACAATTGTAAGGAGGGAACTTAATACCCCATTGTTACAAAGAATATGAAATAAATAAAAAATCAACAAAGAAATAATAGAACTGACCCAACCTGTCAAAAAGTGGATTAAGTAGACATTTACAGAGTGTTCGACCCAACAGTTTCAAAATACACATACTTCTCAGCTGCACATTGGATATTCTCTAAAATACAACATCTACTAGCCCATAGAACATGCTTAAGTAAATGCAAAGGAATTCAAATTATCCCATGCATATTATTTGACCATAGTGCAATAAAATTGGAAATTAGTGGCAAAAGAATCTGCAAACACTCCATAAAAATATCAAAATTAAATAACGCCATACTGAACAATGAATGGGCCACAGACAAAATTAAAGAATAGATTAAACAACATCTGCAATCAAACAAATATTCAAATACAACTTACCAGAACATGTGGGATACAATTCTAAGTAGTCGTAAGAGGGAAATTCACAATGGTGAATTCTCACATCACAAAAACAGAACAAGCAAAAATAAACTAATGCTGCACCTCATGCTTCCAGAAAAAAAGAGCAAGTCAAGCCTAAAGCCATGCAAGGGAGGAAATTGTAAAGAGCAGAAAACAAATTACCACAATCAAGACTAACAAAACAAAAGCAAGAATTAATGAATCAAAGAGTTGACTCTTTGAAACAATAATTAAAATTGATAAATCCCCAGCTAACCTTATCAAAAAAAGGAAAGAAAAAACTCAAATTCATGCAATAAGGAATGAAAAGGGTGAAATTACTACAGACCCTGTGGAAATTCAGAAGATTATCAATACCTACTTTGAAAGTCTTTACTCACACAGGATAGAAAGCACAGAAGAAATGGACAGATTCCTAGAAATATATAAATTACCAGAATTGAATCAGGAAGATATAAAAGTTTTGAATGTCCCAATTACAGTTAATGAAATTGAACATTCATTATAAACATACCAACAAAGAAAAGCCCAGCTCCTGATGGGTTCACAGCTGAATTTCAGAAGAAATTAACAGAAAATTTAATGGCAATAGTCCTCAAATGTTTAATGAAATTTAAAGGGAAATACATTCCTGGAAGTAAGTAGTACTCTGATACCAAAACCAGAGGAATAACCAACAAAAAAGAACTGCAAGTCAATCTCCCTAATGAACATAGATGCAAAAGACCTCAATAAAATACTACCAAACACAATGCAGCAAATCATCAAGAAGATTATACATCATGACCAAGTGGGATTCATCCCAGGAATGCCAGGATGCTTCAACATACACATATGAATAAATTTAACACAGCATACCAGCAGATACAAAGACAAAAAAATCATAGGATCATTTCAATAGAGCAGAAAAATCTTTTGATAAAATCCAACACTCATTCATGATGACAATCTATAGAAAATTGAAACAGATGGTCTTTACCACAATCTGATAAAAGCCATCGATTGCAAACCAACAACAAACACCATGCTAAATGGACAAAGCTGAAATCTTTCACTGTAAAATCAGGAGCAAGACAAGGATGTCCACATCACCGCTCCTACTCGATATAATTATGAAAACATTAGACAGATCAATTAGACAAGAGCGAGAAATAAAATTAATAAACATAGGAAAGGAAGAAGATAAACTATCATCATTTTCAGATAACATGATACTCTGGGGACATACAAGACCTGGAAGATCCACCAAAAGACTTCTAAAATAAACAATTCAGTAGCATAGCTGGATACCAAGTCAACACTCAAAAATTGATAGCATTCCTGTACATGAATGATAAACTCATTGAAAGAGAAATTAGGAAAACCACATCCTTCACAATTGCATTTAAAAAATAAAATACTTAGGAGTCAATCTAACAAAGGAAATAAAGATCTGTATGTTGAAAATTACTGTATTCTGAAAAAGGAGATTTCAGAATATAACAGAAACACTCAATCTACTGGGAGATGAATTATGTAGAAACCTTGAAGACATAGGGGTAGGCAGAGAATTCTTGAACAAAAACCAAACTGCATGGGAATAACTACAAACTTTCAACAACTAGGATCACATCATATTAAAAAGTTTTTGCACATCAAAATACATCACCAACAAGGTGAAAAGACAACCCACAGAACAGGAAAAATTTTAGCCAACTGTCCTTCAGGCAAAGTACTTCTATCTAGAATATGTAAAGAATTGAAAAAAATCAGGCCCCCCCACCCAGATTCAAAGACCTAGTAGAAAAATGAGCGTGTGATGAATATGCACTTCTCAGATGAAAAAAAAAAAAAACAAATGGCAAATAAATATATGAAAAAATGTTCGATATCATTCGTTGTCCAAGAAATGAAAATTACAGCACCACTGATATTTCATCTCAACCCAGAAAGAATATGCATCATCAAGAAATCAAACAATAACAAATGCTGTTAGGACTGTGGGAGGAAAAGGAACTCTTCTCCACTGTTGGGAGTGTAGACTGGTACAAGAATTGTAGAAATCAGTGAGGAGCTTCCACAAAAAACTAGGATTAGAATTCCCATTCGACCCACCTATTCCCCTTCTGGGTATTTCCCCAGAAAAATTAAAATCATCACACCACATTGATGAATGTGCACCTTTGTTTATAGAAGCACAATTTATAATAGCTAAAACTTGTAAACAACCCCAGTGTCCATTGACTGAGGAATAGACAAAAAATATGTCGTATTTTTATATAATGGATACTACTCAGGTATTTAGAAGGATAATCTCAAGACTTTTCAGGTAAATGGCCACAACTAGAGACAATACTCATAAGTGAAATAAATCAAACTCACATGTGCAAACATTGTAGTGTCTCCCTAGTGTAAGAAACTGAAAAAGTAAGTAAGATCCAAAATCTATAATAGATATTGTAAAGGGGAAGAAATTGCTCAAAAAGTAAAACAACTGGGATGGTGAAAGGAGAAAAGAAGGAAGGAAAAGGAAAATATATATACAAATGTCAACTCAGATAGTTACACTACTTATTTCAGTTCACTGAAAACAACGGTTTGTACTTATATTATTGGTCAATTTTTCAAGCTTATATCTTATAATCTGAGTAACTGTTCTGTAGATAACAATATGCAATATAGTAACCATTGCTAATGTCCTATTACCTTGTTTTGAAATTCTCCATAATCATTTTTACTTTTTCTCTTAAGAATTTATATCTATTACAAACAAGCAAATAAAAACAAAATGTATAAAATCTTACATGTCAATATATATGCTTAAAATTTACAGGAATAAAATACTGTGAAAATACTGAAGGACAAGAATCACAATCAGATATGCTCACAGGTGGACACTGATTCAGGCAAAGTTTTTCCTACAGATAGGGAAAGAAAATAGGCTTTTGAAAACTATGCTAAATCAATTTGAATTCAAAATGATATATACCTAAAATTGTAAGCCAAAGTTAACTCTAGCTAGATTGTATGAGTAATTTTAAAATACTTATGAAAAAAGTTTTTAGAAATTTTCCTATAATAATATCATTTTTACCTTAAGGCAAAAGAAGCATTTTTAAAGAAAAAATACTAACCATAAAATATCACACTAAAAACTTCAGTTAAGAGGTTTAAAAAGCACACCACAAAACTGAAAAGGATCTATAATACATGTACCTCGTTTCACATATATACTCAAAATTCTTCAAATCAGTTGACATAAGACAGATAATAGAAAATGATCAATTTATTTAAAGAGTAATGCTCAGAAATAATACACGAATGTTCAATAAATATATTAACAGTATTTTATATCATTAATAAATAATAAAATAAAATTTAAAGTATAATCAAGCATCACTACCAAGGCAGGGAAAGAGGGAAAGTTCTAAAATTTTTCTGTCAATTCCAATTAGAAAATTATACTGAAGAGATGAATGTCTCAAGTGTCACCTAGAGATTTTTTAAGTCATTATAACCACTTCATAATGTTATCAGTCATTTTTCAGGAAAGTTGAATACATGCATTGTACATGGCTCAGAAATGCCTATTATTAGGTAAGAATTTATCTAGCTGAGATGGGTGCTAATAAACACCAAAACCTGTATATAATTCAAAACTATAAACTTAATGCAATTATCAAAATTTGAATGGATAAATTATCATAATACAATTATATACTTGAAAGATACACAGCAATTCACACTTTAAAAGCTTAAATCATTTGCATCAACAAGGACCAATGTCACAAGTTTGATATTAAAACAGTAAGTCAGTTACAAAACAATTTTTTCCTTGTAATTGGATTTGGAGAGTGTATGGGAGAAAAAGAGGAAATATTTATAACATGTTCTTTAAAAATGGATGTTTAGTTTGTCAATATAAAAACTATGCAAAAGGATGATTTTCACAGAAGTTAGAAGACTAGCTTTATGTATAGAGAAAGCAGCAAGTACTCAAAAAAAGGCATTGAGAGTTCCTAGCATGCAGGACATTGTGTCATTAGATGGGAGTTTTCTGTGTGATTAAATCATTGAACTGTGAGGGCTAATATGTATGTTCTTTGTATATATGTTGCTCACTAAAATATAAAAAAAGGAGTAAAAATAAAATGTCACTATTATTTTATCTTGCTGTTATTTAGTGAAGCAAGCATTAAAGATAAAGTTAATATAAAATTGTCTCTACCAAATGAAAGCACACTTCTGAGCCTCAACTATTTCTCACTTCAAAAGATTTAGCTATTGGGAAAGCTAAGGCAGGATAATAGCAAGTTTGAGGCCAGCATGGACAAGTAGGTGAAATACTGTCTTAAAATCCAAACAAACAAACAAACAAACAAAAGATAAATTAATTAATAAGTCTAGTGATGTAATTCAGTGGTACAGCGATCCTAGATTCAATCCTCAGTACAAAACAAAACAAGGAAGCCCCCCTAATCCCCCCCCAAAAAAAGGGAAAAAAGAAAAGAAAAAGAAAGAAAGAAACACACACACAAAATCAGTAAAAGGATTTCTTCATTTCAACTGAGATTGCTAAAAATTACAAATTTATTTGTTATTTGATTTTAAGATTGAAACAAAGTAATTGTTGGTAATTTTTTCCTAGAGGAAGCTTTACCACTTTATTAATATTTGACCAATTGTTTTGCTCAGTTTTATACATAAAGATCACAGTAATAAATGTATTTCTAAATCTCACAAAGTAATTCTTTTTTCTTTGATTCTTCCTCAATATATCATTATATAGTTCACACTGAAGAACATCCTTAACCACTGAAGGAGAGAAAAGAAATAGGAACATATCCATGGTTTAAAGTAGGGGATGGGGGAGTTAATAAGGAGATTTCCTTTCTTCTTAGTTTTGGTAAAATGTTAGCTTAAGAAATCTGGAAGATATATTGGGGAAAACAAGTCTGCAAGAACCAAGTGTCAAAGTCTCACTAAAAGACATTTTCCAAAAGTCTAAACCTTTCATAGAAACAACAGTGCTACACAAAAGTGATCTCCATGTTGGAACAATAATACGTCAGGGATCTGCATAACTTACACAATTTAGATGTAGACATGACCTATGGTTCCAGCATTTCTTGAAGAAAGGTAATGACTAATTGAGTTTCTCAAGAAATGGTTTAAAAGTAAGCAGAAAATGAAATAGTTAATACTGTTTTGTAAATCGGTATTCACAAATTCAATCCTGTTAACACCCAAAACTATGCACATAGAGGGGATAACAATAATAACTAATTATAAAGTATTCTTTTAATGTTTATATTCTTTTGCTGTGTAGCTTCCTTTAAGGCAATTTTCATACGTAAATATTTATATTACAAAATTGTCAATAATTCATTTACTTTCAAATTTTTTTCCTTACAAACATGTTCTATTCAATACCAAAATAATCTAGTACTTTTAAAATATAACTTGATTGCAAAAGTCAATTTAATTAACTTTTTAGGTTTAAAAAATTAATATAATTCAGACACATTTAAATACTCATTTTAATTTAAAAAGAAAATGCCTGAAGTATTTGTTGCCAATTTTCAATGCACAAACGTGGTTAATTTAATACACGTATACTAGTAACTGACAAGTAGATTTTCATAGAAAACAAAGTCATGATGTACACACTATGCTGAAATAAGAGAACTGTCTACTTTTCAATATACTGTTCTTTGCGGCCTAGCTACGGTAACTGTGCATCACTTAGTAAGCTTACAAAACAAACTATCACTTACTTTTTTTCACTTTTTAAATCATTACTTTGTGTGCGTGTGGAGAAAGGTTGATAAAATAACATGCAAAAGATTTTCTTTCATATTGATTGGGGAAAATTATCTGATAAAATTACATTTTTTATGTTAGAATTTGAGCATCATATCTATTTTTCCTCATTTGCTACAAATATTTTTTTTTGCCAGAGGCTACAGGTATTATGACTACATCATTGTGCTGAATACTAGAATATGTATTTGTGTGCTCACATGCTTAACAAAATCCTCAGTTTTAATTTGTAATAGAATAACGTTCTTAAATACAATCCATAAAATTGTTTTTGGAGTTCCCAATAGTATTAGGATGATTAAGATATTGAAACCAAAAAAGTTTTAGAAGCACTTACATAGACAGAACATTACCTGTAGTAAAATATATGCAAATATGGTTAGTGTCTAGTTATTTGAAGCTTTGGTACATTGTATTAGTACTCGAGATTCTTGATGACTCCAAGAGGTTAAAAAAACAAGCTTTTATTTTCCTAGAAAATAGTAGGTAGCTACTACATTTTCGAAATTATTATAAAAGGTAGACCTGATGAACTCTACATAGGCTAGAAAGCCACCTTAACAAATAAAACAAAATGCTAATATAAACCTAAAACATGAGAGATTCTATTTATTAGGTATTTTAACTTTGGTGGCAGTGATGATTTTTTTCCTTTCATAAAGAGCGAAATGGTCTTCCTAATTGCTTTGGCATATGTTTCTACTAAGAGACATAGTTATTCAAACTTGTCAAGTACTAATATATTATTTTTAAATTATAGCTACATGTAAAACACAAATTAACCAATTCTATGTATTTTGTATGGCAGTTTCACAATTGTTCCCTGGAAATACTTCACTTTATTAAAACTGTCCATGTGTAACTCATCAATACCCTTTCATATTCATGTGCAAAGAACATCAGAAGAGCTTAGTTATTTGTACCTAATGCCAAAGAACTTTATAGGATGAATTAAAATTTAAAAATCCAGTTTATTGTTTTCTATCATTGAGATCTGAGTGAATATTCTCAGCTTTGGTTTATTCTAATTTTAAGGTATTAAAAAACGGTGGGTGGACTCAGAAGATTTGAGGAATGACCAATCCTGATGTCCTATTTAATGTCATTCAGTATTAATTATGTCCTTTATTTTTTCTACCACACTCATGAGATTTAATATTACTTAAGAAATCTTCATCTCAAAAAGCAAATGATGTCATTACTAACAACAACAATAAGAAGAATTTTTCCATAGATATCTCTAAAATTGTCCTGTCCAGAATCAATGCATAATGCATAATTGTTGTCACCATCTGACAATATTCTGTCAACATAGAGATTACCCAATGTACACCTGTTGTTTTAGGGTATACTGACTTGCTATTTCAAAGACTTGTGCGCTATCGGTGATTCTTGTGAGAAATGAGTCAAATGTGAAACTTTTTTCTCAACCGTAACTATTACATGCATGTCAGATCAACTTTTACTCCATCAGAATTACAATCTAGAAATGTATCTGATATTTCATAAATTACTATAATTTTTACTTTGAGAGTGATACATATTTTAGTGGGTGGAAATGGAAATGTATTTATTCAAGAACATTAAATGAGAAGTACCTTGAAACCTTCAAGAAAGTAGCTACAAAATCCTTCTGAGAACTTTTACAGTGTGGTGGAAAAAGAGTCTACTGAGGTCAGGGTGTGCACCAGGATGCCCACTGACCCAAAATGACAACATTTTGTTCTTTTTCATGCAGAGTAATACTGTATTGTGTGTATATGCCACATTTACTTTATCTGTTCATTTTTTAATGGGAATCTAGACTGCTTTCCTATATTGACTATGGAACAGTTTGTCAAAATAAAAATGGTTATGTGGTTTCCCTATAGGATGTTGTCTTTAAGTGTTTTGTGTCTGTATCAAGGAATGGGACAGGTGGATCAAATGGTAGTTATATCTTTAGTTTTTGGACAGAAAATAGAGGACATTAATGTAATCAAAATATCTTATACACATTGAATCCCCCCAAACACATGTGAAACTAGATGGGAGAATGGATTAAGGAGGGGGTAGGGGTGTTATGTTCATATACAATTTGCCAAAATGAAGCATAATCATCTGTGTAACCAATATCCAATAATGCAAATGTAAGAAATAAAAATCAAAGTAATGAGAAGTGTACACATGGTCACTTAACATGAGTGACACAATGCATAGTATGCGATTACAATTCTATTACATAATTCTCTTTTATTTCTTTTGAAAGGTTTTATATAAATTCTTTCTGGATCATCATTTAACATGATCAAAAACCTGGAATAGAGATTCAAAAATCATCTTAATATATCTATCCATTATATTTTTACCCAAATTTATAGGAGTGATCATAATCTCATGGGCTCCTATTAATGAATATATACTGAAATTCCATCTAGCAGTTGTTCTTCCTTTCTGTGCACCCCAAAAAGTGATTGAGAATTCATGTCACTCCTTAAAATCTTAAATCTTTCAATGTCAATCTATTTATCCTTGCTAAGAAGAGTCTTCTAATCATCCCCACTGGTTTTATTGTCAGGACTTGCTGTTTGTCTTTATCTTCATGGCTAATGATTGCCTCAAAATGATTTCCTTTCTTTCCATTGTCTTTCTTTGACCATTGTTCCGTGTCTTTTCTCCTTGTTGATTCACAAGAGAAAGGAAATACTCAAATTCTTGTGACCATGCTTTCATTATGAGGTCTGTTCTATCTCCTCCATTTCAATAGCAGGTTCTTCTACTCCAAGTTGTCATATTTTCAATCTATTGATCATCACACATATGCTTGGTAGTAGTCCCCTGTGCAAGCAGCTGAAGAAGTTGTTCACATCCAGTTAACTCTGACAAATAATACAGCTGTTATTCTTCTCTAATCTGGATTCCAATATCCAATTTCTGTATCAAGTAATTTATGAAATATCCCTTTAACTGCTTAATTTGCCAAACCTCCTTTAGGCTTTAACTCTTACCAATTCAAAACTGTATGGCTTTACCTCTGCACACCAAAACTACAAACATCAATGCATATGTAAACTATTTTAATTTTTAAAAGATGCATCAATATCTAATGAAACAGTATAAAATTAATTCAAATCATTTAATATCAAGTATTTTTCCATTTGATTAAATATTGAATTATAGATGCAAATATCAACACACAATTTTTATGTTGTGGTTTTGAGATTTTAGTTTTATAAACAATTCTGGAAAACATCAAATAAGGTTAGCAGACAAACTTTCTAAATCAAAGGAATTTAATATAATCACCCACAAAGTGGGAGAGGGAGTAGAAAGTTAGGGAAAGAATACAATCTTATACAAAAATTATGTTTATAAAGCAGGTAACTTCAAAAAGGATCAAAAGAAAACCTAGAAATGTTTATTAGAGTTAAATCCATATAGAAGTGATCTTAGACATATTGTTTCACTTGTGTTTAGTGAAACAAATGGTGACTAATGAAACAGATCATTTTTTCCTTGTCTTAAGCAAAAATAAAGTAGGTCTCATGAATGTTATTCTTTATCACAATGCCACAATAACATTTCTTCCTATTTCTTTTTATCAACATTTTTCTCTGCTATTCTATGCTAGAATATTATAAGTAGTAACAGTACACTGATAGGTTATTTTGATAAAATAAGTTAATGCAAGAAAGCTTAATTTGCTAGCCACGGAATAATTGAAATTCACTGAAATTGAGCACATTCAGTCTTGTTCCTGTATGGATGATTGCTGTTTAAAAATGCTGAAAGTATATTGCATTGTTTGGGGCGGCTGCATGACACTTCATGGCTCTCACACTACTCTCCATCACTGTGCTCTATAAAATGCAGGGTGAATCTTTTTATCGTGGGAATAACTACATAATACCTCTTCAAAGCCCTAAGCCAGTGTTGAGCTGTAGCATTTTTTATAACCTCCTGGTCAGTCCTAAACTCAATAAATTAGGCCTATATCACTGCAAAACAATAAACTATAATTTACACTCCTTTCAGAATTCTTGGTTGGAGTAAGTCAAATTGTTCAAATCCTTTTTTTTTTTGCAATGGCATATTGAATAAGATACTCGTGTTTTCTTATATTGCATAATTGTCTTTTCTTGTGCTGAAGTTACTAACATTTTGTATAAAAGCTTATTTTGCCTTTGTAAAAGTTTTATTAGTTATAATTTTCTTACAGCCTAGTAGGGAAATAACCAAAATGCAGAAATTTGTTTAAAGTTATGCATAAATTTTGGTCAAATTATACATTATTATAAGATTATTAGTTATAGTGATATAATGAATAATTTTTAATAGTCCTTGTTCTGTTTCCTGTAAGTGGCACAAACAGACATTGAAGTATACAGCATGATTACCATATTAATACATACTTATAGGTAAATAAAGTACTACAAAAAAAGACATGAGGCTATTTCTAAAAGGATCCCTACCAGCTCACAGAATAGAATTGTGATGGCCGACTAAAAATCTGTGGCTAAATTAACTAACCTGCTGCTTTTTTGAAACTAATACATTACTGTGCATTTGTAATTTCTAGCTCACACAAATGTAACCTATAAATAGGTGTATGAAATAAGTGATGGCCTTGATCAAATTGCTAAACTTTTGTGTACATGAAAAAAAGTAACAGAGACAAATGAGAAATTAAGTTGGTTTCAAATATCGAAGTGTAGTGCTTCACTGCATTAAAATAAAGAATAAACACTTGTGTTATATTAAATTGTGTTAACCTGTTAGGGCAGGAGATTTGGTTGTGGTCAGGGGAGAGAAGGTAGCAATCTAGTTCTGTAGCTGAAACTGTTGATTGTTTTTGCTGGGATGCACCTACCCTTACTGCTTTTTAGATAGGCCCAATTTAAATGTGAGCACTCAATGGGTCCAGACAACTCAAAACTGTTCAGTGCTTCAGCTGTTTAATTCCCACTGAATAAGCATGCTGTCATACTGAACAGTTTTGAATCTCAGTACCTTGGCAGTGGGTGCAAAACAAAAACACTCTAATAAAACCATAAACATCGGAAATATGGAATGCATTAAACAAAACCAAATTTGAAGTTTGGAACTGTTTTTAAAGCTTAGAAATTGGTGAATTCATGTTTTATTTTAAATCAGTCTAAATAAGGCACTTTCTTGTGATGAACATTTGGTGACAGTTTATGGCTCCTCTGAGCTGAAGATACAGTTGACACACAGTAGACACTCTAGGGTAGAAGTTAGCCCAGTGAAGAGACGAAAAGGTTATTAGAGCCTAGAGGTAGGATGAAAAGAATAGAGTGGACATTTTTGAAATAAGGAAAAATACAAAGCTCTACAATACACTAAGGGAATCCCTAGAATGCCAGAAAATTAGAAACTTATTTTACTTCAAATACAGATAAATAATCGTAAGCAGTATATTTATTAACATCATAGCTTCCTGAAACATACATTAACAAAATAATAATTAATCATTGATGTCTCAAGTAAAAACATTCATACACAAGTACATACCTACAATATATTTTTCAATTTATTAGTCACAAAGGAATATTCGCGTCAACATACTATGCTTATAGACCTAGTTCTGCCTCTTCATCTATGATTATTCTACTTGGTGTTTTCTAATATTATAGATATGTAGTAACTTAAATGTAATTCAATTAATGAAAGTTAAAAGTTCCAAACCTTCAGTTGTGCTAGCTATATTTCAAGTTTCAAACAGACTCTTTGACTAATGGCCACTGTAATAGCACACATATAGAATATTTTCATCACTGGCAAAGATAAATTGGAGAGTCTTGATTCAATTATTTGAGTTTGAAATAATACAAATGACATTGTTTTATTTTCTCATACATCACTCATTCTAAAATAAAAGATTGATTAAGGACCTAATGCTTGCTGAAAAGCAGAATTTGGTAATAAAAAAATATCCCTTGTATTCATGCAACTTGCAACTAATGGACAGAAAAGAAACAAGCGAATGGACATTCTGTATTCTACACTATGGGTGCACTGAGAACACTAAAACAGGTAAGATGATAGTGACTTTGAAAGGCATATTGAATAGGCTGGGTATAAAATACTGAAAAAAGATCATCTTGGGTAGAAACCTGAATGGAAGGGGAGAACTTTGAGGTTATCTTGAATAAAGTTTCCATGTGAAGGGAACAATACAAAAGTACCGATACAAGGTATATCTAACTATGGGTTTAAGAGTAATCTAGTAGTTACCAGAAAAAAAATACAGTATTAGGAGCCAAATTATGTGCATATGTTATCTTTAATTCTTGGTCGATATTTTGGATTATATATTCAAATATGATGAAAACTTTTGAAGAGTTTTCAGAATGGGTGCATGACATAATGTGATTTATTTATTAGTGATATCGCTTTGATTGTTGTGTGAATAGAACATAGGTTCACCGATGGAAATGGAAATGGAAGAAAATTCTCTGTGAAAACCAAAACAGAACAAAAAACAAATGGAAACAGGGAAACTACACAGCTCCTGGGCAAGAGTTTAGATGAGAGAGGCTGGTAGCCTGTATCTATATGGTAGTAATGGAAGACAAATATTGGATTTGCTGAGCACGATATATATTTTAACCTGTATTAATTATGTCTCTATGTATCTTCTGTAGTCTTCAACAACAAATGTGGTTCTCATATACATGCCAGTCTATTTTTCTGTCGAGCTGTTAAGCCCCAGTTTCCTTTCCTGACTAATATGCGGTACTGGAAGATTCTGTCAACTTTTAATGGCGCTGAATTATTTGAAACAAATTCCAAAACCTGTGTTTAAACTGTGTTCATAATTGTTACCTTTTTTTTTAAAAAAGAATGCTTTCCATCCTTTGTAGTCCCACTTATATACTTCTTTTCATGTACTGATACCCTGCAATGTACCTTTGTTTTCTAGTAGTGTAATGGAAATGCTAAGAATTATTTTAACATTATTGAGAATTTTAATGTGTGTTAACTTTAATTTTTGCTAATATAGTGTTAAATACATAATATTACAAACATAGGTCTGTTATGTACATACCTATGTTTATAGCAGCACAACTCTTGATACCTAAATCTTGGAAGCAATCTATAAATAAAGAAAAGATAAGTGCCCTATTACCTTATATCTATCCACTTCATTCAGTTGAAATAGATGCCTTTTCATCTCTCAGTTCTATTCTGATATATCTTGCAAGTGGGAGGTAAACTGTATTTTACACAATACCCATTATATTGCTGTTGCTTAAGCAATCTCAGGACATAAAACAATAATAAATAAGCCTTCTCTGGGGATTCAACATTAATCCATTTTTTTTCATTTGGTTACAATTTAGTCTCCAAAATTATCCTTTTATCTCAAATTCAAATCAAATCATCACAAGCTTCTGTAGTGGCAACACTTATTTCCTCCACTGAATGCAAACTGTTTTTCTCTTTGTCAGAGAAGCTTACAAATTATCAGTTCTCTTCATACTGACATGCTGTCACAGTGCTCCCAGTTTTGTGCTAATGATGTTTACCTTTCAAACAATAAATGCTTTCACTTTCAAATAACCTTGAAACTATTATATAATATAATCTTTCCCTAACAAGTCTCTTCCATTACGTCTCTGCACATACTTAAATATCGATTCTCATTGTTTGTTCTCTGTTTTTAATTGTATGCTTGTATAAATGTTGCTAATATTACAAGTAAAATGATACAAATTTTGAAGTACTCCTATGTAATAGGTATTAAATATTTTACATATTTTAATTCTGTTTATCAACCCCCAAAACTATTAAGTAGTTCTTTCATTCTTTATTCTTCCTAAGATGAAAATGATGGTGAAATTTTTAATCGTTCAAGTTCAAAGAACCACAAAGTAGCAGAGGTAGAATTTGAAGTTGACTTATTTATTGGGAAAAGCAAGTGTTTGTTATTAAGAAATATCTTGGTGCTAGAGCAGGCATTTGATCCTATAAAAGAGTAGAACTAAAGTTGATATTCCTAACTTGTATGCAAGATGTGAACAAACAGGCCAGCGTATCAAGATCTCCTTTGCGATACTAAATTTTCTTGATTTCAATTGTTATATTCTCTCGTACTCAGTCCTCTGTATGTTCTGAACAAGTTCCAGTAGGTGCAACCTGAATAAGTCTTGTTTTAGAACATAACCACTCATCTATACCTCACACTTTCTACCTGGAGGGATTCCCTGCTGACCCCAAAGTATAAAGCACAAGGGAACTCTCTGTAGTGCCCAAATAGGTAGAAGCACATGAATTTCTGTTGGGTGACTTGAATAATTGACCAAGAAACTGAAAAGCCAGTGGATAAAGTCTTCCCATTTCTCTCTTATAAGAAGAAAAACAACGTTGTGACGTAGTTATTTACTTATCTTCTTTGATGACTGTATTGAAAAACTGAGGCATTACTGATATTCAGCAGTTAACAGCTGAATAGTGCCATGATAGATTTAATATCTATATTTTCCTGTCTACCCTGTTCCTTCCCTTTCATTCTAACTACCCAAGATGCCTAGTACAACACTTTCAGGCTTTCCTTTTTAGGAAAACCAAGAATACAAAGAGTCACGTAGTGATAATTTAATATACAGTATCACTTAATAAAGTTTAACAATAGAATACACAATGGTATATTTCACAATATACTAGAGGTCAGTCTAGATTTTAGACTCACTGTTTTCACAAAAGTTACCTCCTTGTCAATATATACACATTTAAATGATCTCTTACCTCTAACACCTTACTATTCTCATTTTTAAAAACAATTTCATAAATATTCAGTAGTGCCAAGTGTCTAATCTATGCTCATAGTCTTTATTCTGAATGCTAAAATTCTGAATGGAATATGGCATAGGCTGACATAAAGCAGCTCAAATTGTGGTAGAAAATCAAAGATATCTATTAATGTAATAATATTATGATGTAAGTATTATATGTAGATCACTGATAACCTGTTATCACCAATCAACATTTTTTCTAATATTCATCTTGTATAACTCTACTAGCTGAATTTCAGTGAAATAATTATCCTTTTATTCCAATAAGTTCTAGAGTAGTTCCTGAAAATTAAAATTAAACCATTAACTTCTAGGCTATAATCCTGACTCATGGTTTAGATATCATTTGGAAAAACAGGACAATTCAAAGCACTGGTTCCAAATTTTGCTGGGAACACCTGTAGGTTCTTTCAGGTTATCACTGGTGTTTAAGGTTAAGACTTTTAATTAATGCTAAATGAAATAATTTTTTTGAGAAATGTTCAATTCTATACATTTCATCACTTGGATAGATTCATGAATCCTCTGCCAAAATCAAGGCACGGGACAATTTCATCACTACCAAAACTCTCTTGTTTATTTTTGATAGTCACAAATTCCTCCTAATCTTGAATTCTGGCACCCACCCAATCTTTATTCCTCACAATAATCCATTTTAAAAATATTATCTAAATTAAGTTGTATAGCAGTTAACTAATTGAAACCATCTTCTTTCAAGTAGCATAATGTCTTTGAGATTTATACTGTTTATAAATTGCCCATAGATTTTTATTTCTTGGCTGTATGAAAATGCTTTTTATGATAACAGTTAAAAATAGTTACTATACATATTTTAATAAATATAATTTGTATATTAACTGTATTATCTTGTACAATTAAAATGCCATATTAATATTATCATTTTTCAAACAGGTAAACTGAGGCACAAAAAAATAACTAACTATGCCAGATCACATCAGTATTTGAGAAGACTCAAAATAAATGAAATTTTATCATTACTTCTAAGTTTATGCAGCGATTCCATGTCTTTGCCTCTGTAATTTATTTATTTCACGTTTAGAGTAAAGGTATGTCTGAAACTTCAAAAAAGTCTCCCGGGTTACTTTAAAAAGAGGAAACACATAGTGTCATAGTACCAGTATGTCAATTATCAGAAGCAATGTGTGAAAACATATTACTTGAAGAAGTTTCTATGTCAAGAGGAATGAATAATAACCAGAATAAGTATAAGCATGTTTCTAAATTCAAAACTATATTGATCAGAAATATAACTAGAGATTTAGGGAAGCACAGAACAACAAAAAAGCATCACTCACAATTTTTCTGTCATCATGTAAAGTGGGTAATAAAAGATAAATACACAAAATTGAGAAAAATCAGAAGATTCCATGACTGTAAATTAAAGATTGGTGCACTTATGGTTATTTTCAAAACATACGCCTCAATTCTGAAGACATTTATTTATGAGGCACTAAATCTGTAACACGGTGACTGATAATCATTACAGTGCTTGGTAATGTGCAAGTCAATAATCCGGCTAAACGACTGCATGTATTGCAATTTAAAATTGTCAAAGAGAAACACTTCTAATTCATACGAGCACTTTCCAGTATATAATTCTAAAACAAGAAACTAAACACCATGGGAGATATTTCATGATGAAATTTACATGAAAAAACAGAAACTTTATATTGACAATTTAAGTAAGAATGTATTATGTGACTAAAAGTATTTGAATTTTTTAATCACTGGATAACAGTAACTCGAGAGAGAAGAAGAAAATTAGAAATGTGTTAATTTCATTTATTTATTTTTTGGTGAACAGACATAGATTGGGATTTATAAGGACTGGTATTAACACATGAAAAACTGATTGTATTGCATACAGCTTTTCTGTTCAAAGCAGAATACTGAATCAATAATTATTCTGATTATTATTAAAATCTTTTCTTATAGAAATGAAAGGAAAAATTTGCAGACAATAAAGTAATGAAGAATTAGACTATGTACCAACAAGCAAGGAAATAATGCAATAATATTCTTTGTGTCATAGAAGAAAAGAATACCTAATCATTAAGGTGAATTACCTTGGAGCCATTTAAACCCTACATCCCCTAAAAATGACACAAAGTGAATAGGTACACAAATAAATAAAAATGAAAGAATCTGGGCAAATAAATAAGAAATAGGTATAAACAAATAAAAATAATACTTCAAAAAATGCAAGTATGTTGGAAAAGTTCTTTATATAAATATATGTCTCTTTAGTTTTATATGTGAAAGGTTATTTAACACAAGCATTTAAAATTTTTTTTGACCAATTCCAGAATAAAATTTGGGTTTGATAGGCACTTAAGGAAAATTATATTGCATTTTTTTCTTGTTGGTGTACAAGAAAGAACACATCAGAATTAAATTCCCAAGGTAGACTTTTTCAATAGAATGGAGTTTGAAATAGACCTTAATGATAAATTTTTGACTCTACCATTTGCAAACTGGTTTCCTGTCTCATTTTACACACATTAAAAAAAATTGTTAACCAAAGTGCCTGCCTGGCAAGTGCAAGGTCCTGAGTTCAATTCCCAGTACCAAATAAATAAATACATAAATAAATAAAATAAAAAAGAACTATTCTTCTCTACTTCAAAGAGTTAAAATATCATTTAATCTTATTAGTATGGTGCATGGAAATATACATTGGAGACATCATGAACCAGTGAAATAAACAGTGGTATTTTGGTGGGGTTTATTTTCTTTTTATTTTGCATGTCACATATGATTTTCATGATTATCCAGTGGCAGGATTGCAAGAAATGGAATTATGAGAGGTTAATTAGGCAACGAACAAGTACGTACATTATAAGTTAGTTAGCCAAGAGTAGCAAAGACCTTTAGATGTTCTTTACAGCAAATAATCTGCCAGTCCATTCATGATTTCCACCAGATAATGCTACTCATATTTTCTTAGTATCATTACATGATCTGTAAACATTACACAATCTGTGAACATTATGCAATCTGTATTATTAGTAACCATATCCTACTACATTGAAGTTTTAGAGATCATACACTATCTCTCTTAGTTTTAGTAATAGTAAGTACCACCTAATGAAAACAACCTACTTTACGTTCTAAAAATTATTTTAGCTGATTGTATTAAAATTATAAATATTCTCATTTTCAGCAAAGAAAATTGCACTTCAAAGATGTTTAATGACTGCCTAACATTTGCTCATGTATGTAAAGCTACTGATGCCACAGAAACTTCACCCATATTTTAAGTGCTAAAATGGGGAGGAATGTTCTTTGTTAGAGAATGAAGTTGGTCATTTGTTTTGTGATAATTAAAGTTCTGAGATAATTATGGTTTCTGAGAAAAAACTCCATCAAGAAAAGAGCACTTGATAATTAAAAACAACTTAGAGGATGAACAAAATTATACAAACTATCATGTGAATATTTATTGTATTTATTACTTTTTATGATTGAATAGATTTGAAAATGGATCACTTTTATGTTCCATCCTTTTTCTTATTTAGCTTTCTAAAGATAGTTTTAATTCATAATATGATAGCTAGAAGTGTAATTAATAGGTCCAATAACTATCTTATGTTTATTGTAGCACAACTCAAAAGAGCCAGATAATGGTATGTCCATCAAAGGAAGACTGGGTAAAGCAAATGTGGTATACGTACATGATGGAATATATTCAGCCTTAAAAAGGATAAAATACCATTACTTGCAATAATTTAAGTCAAACTGGAAGACATGTGGAGAGAAATAAGCCAAAAACAGAAAGACAAATACCAGCACATTGTCACTCATATGTGGAACATAAAAATGTTGATCACACAACAGTTGGGAGTTGAATAGTGGTTTCTAAAGGCTTGGGGGGACAGAACACGAGTGAAAAAACTGAGAAAGGCAGGTCAACTGATACTGAGTTACAGTTAGCAGAAATTATTCTATTGCATAATAGAAAGATTAAAATGATAATGAAGGATGTGCTTTAAAGAAGCTTGAGTTAAAAATTTTGAAAAGGTTCAAATAAAGGAATGAAAAGTTTGAGATAGATATGTTAACCCTAGTTTGTACATTATACAATATATATACATACACATATATGCATATATATTGAAATGATGTTACACTCTAAATGCATACAAAATTTACAAGTCTATTAGAATTTTAAAATATCTATGAAATAATTTTTGAAAGAATAAAAGCAAATATTCAGTGGAAAAAATAAGCAGTATTTGTACAAGGTAATACAAAAATAGAAAACATGGCAATTAGCAAAAAATTATGGAGAAGGACACCAAAAACACCAAACATGAAGGAATGAATTAGACTTCTGTGTAAACAATCATCCCATTTTTTCTGAACTATGCTGGTGTTAGCAGAAAAATTTATACCTTTGAGGGAACTTTGTAGTCTGTAGAAACCCTGAGATTTACTTACTAAGGTCTACCATCAAAAGATAATACTGTAAAACTGAAAACCCAAGTTAGAATGAAAGAACTTGTACTTAGAACATATAAATCAATTATATAAATAAATAATAAGCATTAAAACAGCTTGATAAAAACACACCTGAAAAGATATTTCAAGAAATAGATAAATAGTATCTGAGCAAATGCATAGGTGTTCAATGTCTTCGGTAATTAGGAAAATTCTAGTTACACCTAAAATGTGATAGTACCATATACTATTACAAGGGCAAAAGTGTATAATATTAATACTACTAAATGTTGAAGAGGATATGAGTAAACAAAACTGATGGTAGGAACATAAATAATGCACTACTTTGGAAAACTTACTCAATTTCTTATAAAATTTAATCTGTTCTGTGATAAAGCAATTTCACACTTCAGTATATTATATTGAGGACAAAAGAAAAACCACATGCACAAAAAAACTTGGCAGAGATATAAACAGGCATCTAACCAAAGAATCAAAGTAATACAAATGTTCATTAATTAGAGAATGAGTAAAATATCATGGTGGGTTCATATGAAGAAATATTCTTGAGGTTATGAAAGACTGTTTTATCATTATATGCAAAAGCATGGAATAATTTTGAAAACTCATGGATTTAACTTGAATTATTAAATAAAAGAATTCAGACAGAGGATAAATTTTATACTTTAGTTTATGAGAATTTCAGTAAAGGTCTCCTCCACGGTAACAAAACTTACTTACTGTTAAGAAAAGCGATAACCAGCAAGTGATAAGAGGCAACGAACATTACGATAATGTTCTGTATCATTTTGCTGTGGCAGTGACAAAAGTATATAAATAATTATTGTATATCTGAAACATTTGCATTGAAAAATAATTTTACCTAATATAAATAGTGTAACTATTGCTTTATTCTTTTAAAATATAGAATTGACCTCTTTCTTTTTTGGATTGCCTTTAAGAATAATTAAATCATATTTAGCCCATCACTCTATTAACATTAAAATTAAATGAGTGCAATATTGCTGAATAAATATTATTAAGGAATATGAAAATGCCCCACCTAAAATAAAATGTACTGCAGGTTAAAGAAGGAAGAAGTGGCAATCCAATGCATCCAATAATGCTTGCTTATTTGTGGCATTGTTTTGTAGCAACATAATTTATAGGCTTCTGTTTGTCAAATCATGGTGTTTTATTTAAAAGAAGGTAATTTCACTTCTTAAAGCTTTTGAAATTCAGGTTGGGATTCTTAAGAACAACTTGCTATTAATTCTCTTTTGAAACACTGGTAATGTATACAAGATTTAAGTAAATACTTTTATGAATAACGAATATCTTCTAAAACTCTGTTTTGAGTAAGATGAAAGCACCTTAGTTACCTTTCAAAGTATCCTTCAAGAAATTCACAGGGACTGTGAGGATTTAAGGGTTCTTCCTGTCACTAGGACAGCAGATTTCTGCAGCCATAACCCGGGCTACTGGCTATCTCTCTCTTCCTTAGTTTTTCCCCACAATAGAAGTTTCTCCTGCAAGCAATCGTGGCATAGAGTAGCTATGACTGACACAGAGTGCTTTGATTCCTTTCTTCTATTGCCAGGGAAAATTTATGAACCTCAAAAAATGAAAAAAGTTCACTGAAAAAATTTTAAGTGAATTTGAATAAAAACTGATCAATATACAGTTATAAAATTAAACTTAATCTTTATGTATCTTTTTATCTGTCATATACCAATATGAACAAGTAAATTCAGTTTTGCTTTTTAAATTTTAAGAACTATAAAACAATATAAAGTGTTTTAAAAAGTCAAATTATCTTTTTCTTAAAATTTTAAATAGCACCGTTATTAAAATTTAAACACAAATGTCTCCATTTTGAATAAAGAAATCAGTTCAAATTTCTTAATTCATCAATATCTATTTGATTTTGCATTTTTCAAGTGTGTAGTGGACCTTAGAGTTATTTGTGCAAGGAACACTGAAGTTTGCTACTTCTTGTTTTCAAATGTTAAATATATGTTTGGATAGAATGACTCAATATCCTGACTGACATTTTCTTCTTGATCTGTATTTATTTGTCTGGAGATAATTATATGACTCTATGTCCATTGCAACTAATCACATTGTAGCTTTGAAATCTAAGTTTATATATAGCAAATTAAATAACTACTTATTAAGCTCTTCATATCTAACTCTTCTTATTATAGTTGATGCTATGACACCACTATGGTTAAAACAGGATATGTCTATGAACATAGATATTTTGGTTTCCTGTTATTTATCTCTCAATTATATGAGATTACACAAACTATGATGTGAATGAAATCTAATTCTGAAGCCAGTATTTCCATTTTCATCATTAGTCTTTATATGTTCTTATCAAAGAATGTGTTCTAGAACAAAATATCTTTTCATTGGAAACTACCCAGTACTTAAAGTGTACATGGAAAGCTCAATATGTTCAATGTAACAATATATTATATTAACTATAAAAAATAAAAACAAATAATTGATGCCTGTAGGGTTAGAGTTATCCCATAGTCCTATAGTTATATGCCACAAAATTTTCATAAATGGAACAGCTGAAGTTCTAATATTTCAATAATTAGCATATAAAAATCACAAAAGTAGACCCTCAATTATAACAGTAATGAGACAAAATTTATTTATGGGACAGGATTGACTAAATAATGGGAAGATAACTATTGGAAGTGTACAATGCTTTGGATTCTGAACCTTAAAAATTTGCTTTTACGGTATATTAGTTGCTGATATTTTTAAATTAAATAGAAAAATATTTATGTTTGTTGCAAGTATATTAGAAATTACATTAAAATATAGATGAGTCTTCAGTAAACGATTTTTAAATGTTGACAATCAGTAAGAGTTATATTCCTCTCTTCATTGTTTTGACAAGCACCCTAAGACTCTGAAATCTTCTACTGGTAACCTCTGATTTATGTACATGTATTTCTTTAAATAAACAGCATTTCATTTGTAAAACTCATTCCAAGGATGCTATTTCTTCCTTGGAGCTTAATTAAATTCATACTTGCAGTTTTGAAATCCATGAGTGTTCCAATGTACAGTGCAATGACAATCTGCTTTATATATCCCACACTTTAATCTTAGTTGATAAGTAAGTAACCTCTCTCATTAGCTGCCCTCTATATTAAATGTCCCATTATACAACTGAAAGTCTGTTTTTCCCCTAACCAATATTAATAATTTGGAAAACATGTTTCCAAACATTATCGCTTGCTCTTTATTTACATTTATATATATGAATTACTTTTATTTACATAAATAGAAACCAATATTTTATATCTTTTGAGGTTTCTACAATGTTTTTAAAATCACAAAATTTACATGAATAAATTAATTCAAAACTGTGTATGTATTCTTTATATGTTTTCTTCAGTAACAAAATCAGCAATTCTTTTTGTGTCTTTGTGCAAATGTAAGCAGTTCTGGAGAAACCATTCTAGAAACATGTTGTTCAATAAGTATAATTGTTCTAAATTTATTGTAACAGAAGAGGGCTTAGGATGTTGCTTTGTGATCCCTCAATCTTTATAAATGTTATGTGAGTAATTAAAATTAACAGCCCAGTTTAATAAACAAATTCAAATAATTTCCTGCAGTTAAAATCTTGGGACATCAGTTGGGCATGGTGGTACAGGCCTGCAATCCCAGAACTTGGGAGACTGAGGCAGGAGGATCATCTTGTGTTTGAGATCAGCCTGTACTACAAAGTAAGCTCAAGACCAAGGCCAGCCTAAACCACATAATGAGACACTGTCTCAAAAAGACACAAAATTTTTAAAAAAATTTTTAAATACTCACTGGACCACCTTAAATTCTCACTGGACAATTTATTTTTCTCTCTTTCCTCTTACTACTTCTAATAAATACACTGTTTTCTGGTCATTGGTATAGATTTATTTTGTGAAAACTTGATAGTTTTTGTCATGTAAAAAGACTTAGCAAGTATCAAATAAATTAATAATATATTAAATCAGATGCTCTGAAAATGTACTGAATTATATTGACTAAAAATCCGTTTAAATGTATTGGAAAACAAGTAAAATGTAGATGTGTCTTTAAAACAACCCATATTTCAATGTATGTTTTGAACATAACTAGAGTTCAGTTTTACCCTTGATTAAACTATTATGTAGAATACACTATGAATTGGCAAAATGCTGTCATTTTGCAGCTAATCCATGGTAACTTTTAAATAAATATTTCCTCAATGCTGATGACAGAGGTTCCAATTTGTTTTACCAATCTGTATAGAACACACGTGAATAATGAGGTAAATAAACCCTTCTGAGAGTCGGTTCAGTTTAGGGGTTAAGAATGTGGTCACAGAGTCAAAATTGTCTCAATTTGAATTACATTTCTGTCACTTACTGAGTAATATTGGGCAGGTTTGTTAATCTGTTAGGTTGCTCCATTATGACAAAAACCAAATGAGGAGAATTTACTCCAATGTGTGAGACATAGAGGGAACTCAATAGATGTATACATAATAATAGAGAAAAATGTTATAACACTCCTCCACATCTAACTCATATTTCTCTTACACATGACAGCAGAACTCATTTTCCTTTTGTATAAAATTAAGATAAAATCTCACTGGTGTTTTTCTCATTTCACCAAGACTTTATTTTAAAAGACAATTCATGATAAACACTAAATGGATGAATTTTTGAAATGTCTTTTATTCCCCTCATGAATTTATGTGGTATGTACTTCTTCTGTTGATGAATCTTTTTCAATTGCTTGCTACCAAGTATGCCCCTATTCCAACAATTTAATAGTCTGGACTTTTCCTTTTTATGCAATTGTACTATACTAACAATGATTAGTCTTGCTTTGTTATAGTATGCTATCCATACTGAGACTCCATCTATTAAAATGAAATAAAATTTTAAGAAGCATTATTTATGAAAGTATAATTATGAACTTACATACAAAATTTTACAGATAATGGACATGTAAGAGGGCATCGTGTATTTCATTCAGATTTAATGTTTAGATACTCACTGTTATTAAAGGCACGTTATTTTTCTCAAAAATCATATGCTTATAATAATATTTATATTCTGTTCTTTCTCAAAATTAGGCTGCAGATTCCTAACAAGTTGAGAATTTTTGAGGAAAGGTAGTGTAATTTAATGCAAATACTAAATCCTTGTACTGAGAATGGTTTAATGGGTTTAAAATTTTAATGTTGGTTTAAGTTTACCAGTGTAGATCCAAATTTTTAAATCTACAAATAAAGTGATTTAATTAATGTCTGAAGCATATTTCGAGATCCTTTTGTATGACACTATTTTATTTACAACTCTAAATACAATTCCAAAACACCTATGGTAGATGATGAGAGATCTGAGAATCAGAGAGTTAGGATAGCAGTACAGTGGCCATCCATAATATATTGCGTTATTTTGGGCAAGCCTGTTACCTTCTCTAGATTTAAGCTTGCCACTTACCTGTTAACTGATGTAACAGTTACCTTTGGTGGTCAAAGGCATTTTAAAGGCTTAAAACACTGTTTAGTAATAACAAAATATAATATACTCCATTATATACTGTTTTTGTGTTCCATGCACTCAGTCCTGTGTTTATGTATTTTCTCCCTATTTGGGCTATAGAAACACATCATAGGGAAATGTGATTTTCTCCATTTTTGAAAAAGAAGTATAAACAGCATAGGGATTATATTGAGTTATTGCTAATTCTACAACTGGGACTTGAGTTCAAGTCTAATGTAATATTGTTTCACTATTTACTCTAACACAGTATTCATATAATCTATTTAAAAAGCTATAGAAAATTGCATTCTATTTTTAAAAGTAGAGTCAATTTCCATCTCCTTTAAAATACTGTCTCCGTATTACTAATAATGTTTAGTTAAAATTTGGTAAATGTCCGAGAGGATATAAAAGTCGTGAATTCTTTTCAAAAAGGAGAAAAAGATAGATTCTGAAAATTATACCCTAGGGCTTAGCGCTGATTACTACTAAAATGTTCAACTGATTATTCAATAATCTATTTGTCTACATTCTAAAGAAAATACAAAATGATAATTACTACCCTAAAAATAAGTCATGTCAAGCTACTTATTTTTTGTTTTTTGTTTTTAATTCTGATACCAGACTGGCAATCAGAAGTTTCAATAAGAATATTGCTGTATTTCAGGAGTAATTTTCTAATAAAATACCATGGAGAAAGTTAGAGGAAAATGAGTTGAAGATTTGAATAAAATCAAAGTTGAGCCACATTTCTTAAACATGAATGTGGATTCAAAGATTGTAAGTCTGCCTTCTTTTGTTACTTACATGTGCCGATTTGTTTAGGGAAACACAGTGAGACAATCAAACTTAGCATAGAGTCCTCCTGTCCTCACGTAGGTGATAAATTTCCTTACTTCACTAAAATGTGGGGAGAGAGAAGGTTATTATTACATTTTACAAAGTTGGATCTGATTAACTAAATCATCACTTCAGAAATTCTGGAAAGAATAAGGTAAAGTTAAAATGATATGTCACACTTGAGAGCAAGAATAAGTAACAGGAAATGTAAATTTGAAAATTTATTTACTTTGAAATCTAAATCAAACTGGGCGTGGTGGCACAGGCCTTTAATTTCAGCACTCCAGAGGCTGAGGCAGGAGGATCCTTGTGAGTTTGAGACCAGTTAGGGCTACAAAATGAGTTCAAGATCAGCCTGAATTGCATAGTGAGACCCTGTCTCAAAAAATAGGGCTGGGGATTTAGCTCAGTGGATTAACCGCCCACCTGGCAAGCATGAGGTTGGGAGTTTGATCCCAGGTATAAATAAATAAATAAAACCTAAATCAAAGTTTATCTCTTGAAGTTTTGAAATGCTGGGTGACTCTAAAATCAGAAGAGACCAAAATGTGAGTTGACTTTCAAAATACCTAATCAAATTTTCAATTGTTTGAATAGCGGCAAAGTTTATTGTAAAAAGAAAAGAAGATTTACTTCAAAAAAAGTTTCTGTTGTACTACTTTGAATATATATTTTAAAACACACAAAAGCTCTTGAATCAAGATGATTTTGGAGTTGAACATTACTCACAAATTTTTAAATAGATCATTGGAAACATATTTCTAATTTGCCTTTAAATATTGTCATAACCAACTATGAAGCCAACTGTTTGGATTTTTACAAAAAGCTGTGTCAAAACTTTTACTCTTAGCTGCTATGGCAGAAATAGCTAGCTATCTACAAATTAATCAAGTGTATTTTTAGTTTAGAGGAATTAAAACAGAAATGCTCAGGTAGTTTGGAGATTCCATTCACACAGTGAATTCTCCTAAATGAACACTCACAACAAACCGCTATCTGAGTGAAATGTAAACTTCTATTGTTTTAAGCTACTGAACTTTCAAGTGTTATATGTATTTCTATAGTACATGACATTATTATCAAATACATTTGTCAAATTCTGAAAGCAAACTCCTAATTTGTAAAGAACTATTTGAAGTGTTTACCAACAAACTTTCTTTCTGCTATACTAGTTCAATGGCTTGTTCTGGAAATTAAAATATATTTTAAAATATTTATCATTTATCGTTACCTTTTGTAAAATTATGGTATGTATGCCTATGCAGGGTTGACAGCATATATATACATGTATATATACATGTATATATATACATATATATATACATATATATAAATTTAAAGCAGCATACTTTTCACTGCAGACTCTCCTCTGTCATTAATTTGACTATAAACGTTAGGATATATTTGTATATGTTTCATTAGGTTGCGTTGGTTTATCAGTCTATCTTTTGCCAATAGTTCATGAGCTCAAACATCACAAATTTTGAGTATACAAATGTGTAAATCCAACACAATTTATATATATATATATATATTTATATTTATACTTGAAATAGTACATACATGACTATCATAGATATAAATTTATATATAAAAATCATAATATATCATATATATCATATCATATATAATTTATATATGTACCAGTGTTAATGATCTCAAGACAAACTCAGCTTTCTTAGAACACAAGAGGTACTCACAAAGAAGAAATTTGATTAATAATATTTTACTCTAATGAGGATAACATTAAAATAATAAAAGGCAAAGCTACAGAATATAATTGAGATATCAAGAAAAACATATGTGATGATAGTAATATCAATTAAAGAAGACAATTTAAACTGGGTGAGGCAGTATGCACAAGTAATTCCAGCACTTGGGAGGCTGATGTAGGAGGATCACTGTGAGTTTGAGGCCAGGCTAGGCTACAAAGTGAGTTTGAGGCCAACCTGAACTACATAGTGAAACCCTGTCTCAAAAAGACAAAAACAAAAGAAGACAACTTATAAAAAAAATAGGAGAAATTTTCTAGGTAAGAATTTCCTAATGTATAATAAACTTGTATCAGTTGTTTTTACCAATGTTAAACATACACATTCCCTATGACTCCCGTATTGCATTCCTGTTATATATCATTCACAGATGCTTAAATTCATGAAAAGACATGCATAAACATGTTCATAAAATCACTCTTCAAAATATCTAAAACTGAAAGCAACCCAAATGTAGATAAATATTAGATAGATAAATAGCAGTATACTCTCAGGGGAGAATATTTCTCATATACACCAATAGAAATAAACTAAAATTATAATATAAACATGTGCTGAGAAACATAAATCATTCACAAACAGATAAAATTTTCCCATTAATATAAAGTCTGAAGCAGACATATTTATTCTGTAGAGTTATATTTCAGAACAGTGGTTACTCTAGGCATGTTGGTGGTGATAGATTGAATCCAGTCTAGCTAGGGTCTGCACACACTCTCTAATTATGCTGATTCTTTATCTGGTGCTGGTACCAGATAAAAGTGCCCTGATTTACTGCATTTTATTTTTTAATTAAAACGTATATAAACAGTCAAACATTCTGGAAAATAATTTTGGTTAGTCATGGGTCTTTAGTCTAACATATATTTTTGGTTTGTAACATTCATATACTACACTGGGTATCATAGTTCACACTTGTAATCCCAATCCTCAGGAGGCTGAGGCATCAGGAGAGTCATGGGTTGGAGACCAGCCTGAACTATATAGAGAGTTCAAGACCAGCCTGGACTGTATACAAGATGCTGTCTCAAAATAAAATCATATGCTAGGAAAGAAGTACAGAAATTTGATGTTTCTTCTAATAATATTTAACTTATTTATTTGGGGGAGGTACCAGGAATCCAACTTGGTACATCACACTTGCCAGACAGTTGCTGCACCACTGAGCTAAATCCTTGAGCCCCCTAATATTATTGTATTACATAACCTCTTACATTGTTTGCATCTGTTTGTCTTGATTTAAAAAAAATCAAAATAACCTGAATTAGAGGGATAATTCATAGTTACAAGTTTCACAAAACAATCTCAAATATATGAACAACAATTTCTCTAGAAATAAATGACAGAAATGATAAAAGAATATAACAAATATTTACGCTTTGTCAATATATTTTCTGAATTATCAAAGATAAAATTTTTAATTTGTTTTTAAATTTTTAACCTTTTAATTTTCAAGTCCTATTTCCAGATCAATGGGAGCTGGAGGCTGTCATATTTTATAACAAATGTAGTATTATAGAAAATTCAGACATATTTATGATTCTTAAAATGGATATCCAAGATCATACAATAAAATTCACTTTGAAGTGAGAGTGGTTTTTATAATTCATATGATACATTTACAATGGACCTTCTGTATTCTGGATCTCAAATCAAAATTCTCCTCTCAGTTGAGAAATTTGGGAATACACAAACAGCAATGAAGTATAACAGCAAAGTGTCAGAGTCCCTCAATTTCTTTTAATAGAAATTAGATTACCCTATTGTCTTTGTTTAAGACATAGTACTAATAATTTTTTTTATTTAGTGCATTGTGTGTGTGTGTGTGCGTGCGTGTGTGTATGTGTGTGTGTTTGCCACTGTTGATCAAACCCAGAATACACTCCCATTTGTCCACATCTCCAATTTTAATTTTTAAGTCACGGTCTCTGTATATTGCCCAGGTGAGACTCAAACTTGCCGTCATCCTGCCTCAGTTTCTCTAAATGCTGAGATCACAGTGATGGGACACTGCACTTGGCTAAGCACATCCTTTGATGACATAGAAATAGATTAATTTGCTTAACCAGAGAATAAGCTATACTGCCTGAGACTATCACATACAAAATACAGCATTTCCCTTTGAAATAATTTATCTTCAATAAATCTAACTCTGTTAGGGTCTAAAGAACTCCTATGGGTACTTATTTTTTACTTAAGGAAATTTCTTTTTTGCTTTATTCATTCCTGGGAGATCTATACATGGAGCACCCACTCAGGGACAGGTAGGGTTCTGCAAATACAATGCTAGTTTCTGAAAAGTCAAAATGAAGAGGACATTTTCTCAAGAAGCTCACAATTAAGTGGGAAGATAGGTTTACAAACAATATTGTGCATCCAGTAAGAGGAGGGAATCGTGACATCTGTTGGGAAGAAAAAAATTCTGTTTCCTCTGCATGGGAGACAACCTGAATGGAAAAGATACTTGATCTGATTCAAGCACATTTCCACTCAGCCTCTCTCAAAGGAAATATCTTGCACAAATATAGTAAACTATCACAATGAAGAAATGCACATAGATTAAAACTTTTACCTTATTCAGAATTCATAATTTTGCATGAATAAGTGTGCTTGTGTGTTTGTGCGTGTGTGTGTGTGTGTGTGTGTACACACATATGCCCTTAGGTCTATGCAGTTTTTCCCGTGAGTGGAGTCTTGTGCTCACCACCCAGTCAAGGTACAGAGATTTTCCTTAGCAAACTTCAATACATTATAAAATTAAGCTAAGTGCAGTAGGATGAAAGCAAGTACTGTACTTCAAAACCTTAGTTAATAAATCATTTTTGTGCTACACAGACACATTTTTACCTCAGGAACTGCACTTACAGTCTGCCAAAATGATCCCTAATAATAGAATTGATCTAATAAGTCTCTTATAATATTTCTTTTGCATATGGAGCTCAGATAACAACCCTAACACTAGCTGCAGGCATTTACTCAATTAGTTTAAATTTTACATTGTTGAAATAAAAGATAACTTCAAAAACTTATAAAATGCATTTTCTGAAAAGAGTGTTGTTATTGTTTTTCAGTTCTGTCTATAGAAAATTTCATAGGAGTATTAGAGGCAGGATATTTACTTCGAATATTTCATATTTCTATTCACTTTTTCATTATCTGAGATTAATGGATGTGTGAAGTTTTGTTGCCTGCCTCCCTTCTGTCACAGATAACTGAGTTTTCCAAGGGTTTTTTAAATTATTTGTTTCTCTCTTTCCTTCCCTCCTTTCTAGATTTTCTTAGTTGGAACAATAATGTGTTTGTATTTTGTAAAATATTTGATAAGTTTCCACTCAAAATTAAAAAAAATAAATTTTATAGAATTCAATGAGAAGTAAAGGAGCTAGGAATAAAGCTCCTCTCAGATGTGGAAGGGGTTTAGGCATCTCCACAGCAGGACAGCAGCAGGAGCAGAAAGCATTTCTAGGCTGAATGCGGAAGTAAAGCAAAGAAAGCACTTGACTGACTGAAGTTAGGCCTTTGGCTTAGGAATGGTCCAGTGGAAAGTCACTGGTTAGAGACTGGTTTTAAATTTCCAATTGCTGAAAACCATGTTTCACTTTATTGTTTACTTTGAGCTTCAATTTGCTTTTATAGGAACTCAAGGAGCTAGCTCTATCTCTGCCTAATATTTTCAAAATTAAATATTTTTAACACCATTTACCTGTTTATTTCTTCTAAATACAAGATTTTCCAATGAGCATTTCAAGTGTAAAACACATATCACCCTGTCACCTACATTTCTCTTGACAGATAAACATTAAACTCTTGATTTTTTCTTCTCTCTCTATATATATATCAGTTTGGACTTATTGTGAGATATGGTAGATAATAATGTTATTTGGTATCAGCCAAAGGATACTTACAAATCAAATCTTCAAAGAATTAATTTTACATATTGAGATATATTTTTATCGACATTGTAAAATTATTTTCACAGCATTTTCCTAACAGAACAATGTGTACACATACTACACACATGAACAGTCCTGTAGCTACTGTTTTTCAAATAAAAATGACTGTATGTAGAGAATCCAGCATTTGATTTCCTCAAAAACCACCTAAGTCACTCTGGGAGCCTAAGAGACTCTGACACTCTGGATGTTCTTAAAATATGCCTGCATTTAGGACTGATTGTTCTACTTACAGAACAGATATCTATGAGTCACTCAGAAATATCAATGCCTGTTACAGCATACAACATAAATTCTAAATGATACTTGTCATTATTTATACTGTGTGAAAAGGATATCTAATGATATGAATAATCTTGGTAGCTCAAAAAATAATGTACTTGGTCTACACAAGACTTAATGATTATTGCCAAAAAGCCCTGCAAGAAAGTATAATGTGCCCCTTCCATTGCTATGAATATCTCCCAAGAAAATGCCACTCTCATAATTGAATCAGGTTTAATTCTCACTGAATGCTTTACTGAATCCATATAAATGTATTATTTATACATACGGAGACAACCATAGGTTTCTTAAGGACAATTTGTATTGAAGTCATTAATTGAGAAAGCAGGTATATTTGTATTGTTTTGGTAATTATACTAACCAAAATCTCTATATGAACCATTCATTACTTATGATGCAGCTTGGCTAGCTCTTCATCTCTTTTTTTGAGAGGACAGAAACACAATAGGAATGTTCAAAATATACCTGTGGTCAAAAGGCCAATATCTGTTCTTATTTTCAGTGTCATTTTCTAGCCTTGTATCTCACAGCGCCAGATCTCTTTGCATCTTTATCAACTAAAGTATAAAATATTGACACAGAGATTTCTCAGTGTGTAGAATATTCCCCAGCTGAAAGACAGCATGTCATCTCACAAATGAAATTGTACATAATGCTAGTTAAGTAGCTTTCTGCTCACTTGAAAGGCTAATTTCACATCTTTCAAACACCTGGCTCTCTAAACTAACTGATTCAAATAAAATTAGAAGATATCATGGGTTTCAGTATGTGCAATTCTGATAGAAATCAACAAAGCATACATTGAATGCTTATAGTAGGCAAGACTAGATGCAATTTATAAGTATTTAAAGGGAAAAATATACTTGATTATGTTGGTGAAAGTGCATTTCTCAAAGAGTGACAATGGAAAAAAAATTAAGTAGTATTCTATTTTATACTACATCAAAAAATAAAATGCTCCAGACAGTACATAGACATGTTCTTAGTAAATTTTTGCATTGCTGAGACACAATTCCCAACACTGACAGTTTAAAAGAGAGATTTATTTGGATTCAGCATCTGAAGAGGGTTCAATCCATAATAGGTTGGCTTCTAGGTAGAAGTGCCTGTCATAGTGGCGTGGCAGAGGAGAAACCACTCATAGCATGGCAACTGGCAAGCACAGAGTATGAAGGTAAGCTATGCTTCCAAATACCTACCTCTTCTGACCAGGCTCCATATCCCAAGGGCACATTTAGCTATAAATCCACCAGTGGATTAATCCATTGATGAGGGTCCTGCACCCACAATCCAATCACCTTCAAAAGCCTTGTTTATGAATACTCTTGGGGTTTTGAGGGGATGCCTAGGTATAAAACGTCACACACAGCAATGATAACTGTTGCCCAAATACACTGGAATTACTGCAGCTTAAATGAGATAAATGCCTAAATCTTTTATTTTGATTCCTAAATACTGAAAACTAAGCAGTTTTTTGTTAAGCTGCCTTCATGAAGGTGAGGGATGACATTATAATTTTAAATGCATATTTCACTAATTCAGCAGTTATTTTCCATACCAACAGTGACTATGTCATTGGTCATCCAATTGTGTATAATTTTGAGGGAACATGAAAGAACATTAATAATTACATCAGGATGAAAGGTGAAAATAGGAACTGTCCTAAGACTGGGACATACGGTTATCTCAATAAACAAGATCTATCTTTGGTTTGGAAACAAAATGGTCAATACCAACAAAGGTCTGAAAAATATTTGGAGCCATCCATCACATTATGTAAGGTAATTTGAAGAATTATATAGAAGACTGTAGACCGATTTTAAATGTTTAATATTTTTTAAAATCTTTGATATTCACTTGTAAGGACAATCTGCAAATAAAGTTTTTTAGCAATCTAGATAATTCCTTAATTCTTGTGCAAATTAAGCTTTTTGTTGTGTTTCGAAAACAAAGAAGACACAAAGGCCCTCACATAATCAGTGAATTACGAAGAACAGATGTGATCCATTCATGGGTAAATGTGCATACTGGCAAAGAGAAAATATGATGAAACAGCATGCACCGAAACAACCAGACTGGCTTCTAAATGACTCATACATGTGTGATTACTAGAGGCTGAAACAAGAATAAAACTTTTCTCCAGACTATGGCTAATACACATTAGTTACTTTAGCTGTTATTCATGCCATTTTCTTGTGGCATGTATTCACTTTTGACAATCAAATCAAAACATGCTTCTTCTGAATTTGCATGAGGAAAGACGACTTGAACCTCAACTGTGTTAGATTATTACCACATTGCTTTTGAAATCTAGTTTTCTGGAGAAAGGTACTTTCTTAACTGTAAAATTTCTACACAAAATCACTTGTGAATTTCAGACTCTTAATGTGTATTATATTTAATTACTTTTACAAATCACTTCTTACATTATTTTAGAACTCTTTTTATGACTTGAAATTAAAAGCAAGACCTTTGCACTGTGCTACTCCCATAGCCATTTCTATTTATTCAGTTATGATTTTCAAACAGATTCTCACTAACCTCCCCAAGCAAGATTCCGACTTCCAGTCTTCCTGCCTCAGCCTCAAAAGTGATGGGATTACAAGGATGCCCCACTATGCCCAGCGTGAATTTTAGTTTTTAAGGGATCTCAAAAGTATAACTTCTGAGTAGCAAGCAACTCAGGGTTGCTGAGTAGCTCAACTCTATATTTCTTCATATCTCTTGTCCACATCTTTCATTCAGTAACCATTATCAGTAACTTATGAATCTATCCAAGCAACTCACCCTGAAATTGCCTGGGTATTGCTTAACATGCCAAATGTGAAAAACGGGTTATCTTCAATCATGTTAGCAGTCCTTGAAAGTGAAAGAGGTCCTAACAAATGGTTTACAGCTAAAATTTGGGGTTATAGCTACATTTTTAAGTATGCCAACCAAGAAAAGCTAGTATTTCAACTATTTCATGGTAATATTAAGACTGAACTTTTCATGGACATCTTTCCTTTTGTTGTATAATAGCTTTCACATTAAAAATAAAGTATATTATAATAAAGAAAAATATTATTGTGTGAAATTATTTGGTGAGAGAAAAAAATTAGGTATGGGGAAAAGGGAATATGTGGATTAAAAGGTGGGAGATTAAACTCAAAGAAGTCAATCACAGAAAGACCAACAGTTCTCAAATGCAATCCTGCAACAGCACTGTCAGTATCATGTGCTGATTTGTTGCAAATAAAACTATTGTGCCTCTTCCCAATCTTATATTAGTAAACTGATACAATCATCTATGGTTCTGAGGGGTCCCAACAAATTAAGAACAATAGTTATAGATTCGTTTTCAATGCCAACATATGGGGGAAAAAGTTTAAATCACTTAGGGAATACTGTTTGAATTTCTTAAGGAAATACATAGGGAAAGATAACAAAAAGAAAAAAAAATAGTACTTACTGTAACAATTTTACATGTCTACAGTAATTTTCCTGAAAACAAAATTGCATTGTTCACCTTTAAGCAATCAGGCAGAAAGTTTAACAATTTAATCATTGGTAAAGAGAATGACAATCCTCAGATAACTGTTGAAATTAAATCTGTAAAGTAGAACTTTATAATCATTCATTTGATTATCCATTTGATCTTCACAAAAAAATAAGAAATATTTACTTATTACTTTTATATTTATACAGAAATGAGAATAGTTTCACAGTTCATATTTTACTAAAAATATTTAATTTTATTGCCTCATTCTTCTTTGCCTTTTCTTTCCTTTTTTTACTTTTGCCTTGTTCTTAATGTTTCTTATTTGCAATATGCAGTAATGAGAAAGATAAGTTAGTCCACCAGAATTGTTTGTTTATATTATCAATAGATACTCATTTATCACTCAAATAAAAAAAAAGTGTAAAACTTTATTTGTTCATTATTTGTTTACTTTCTTCCTAGTATTTCTATTAAGGAAGTATGAACATGTATTATACTCACACTATGGAATTAAGTGTAAGTCATAGTCTTATCCTTATATATCTTGTCAGCGTATGTAAAAATAAACAATTTGTCACAGTCACAAGTGATAAAACTACTCAGAATTATATAGAATTTATACTTTAATCCCAGCACTGGGGAGGCTGAGGTAGGAGGAGCGTTGTGAGTTCGAGGCCCACTTGGGCTACAACATGAGCACAAGGCTGACCTAAGCTACATAGTGCAACTCTGCCTCAAAAAATGAGGGCCGGGAGTTTGGCTCAGTGGCTTAAGCTCCTCTCTGGCAGGCACGAGGCTGTGAGTTCGATCCCCATTTTAAAAAAGGAATTTATAGATATTCTTTTAGCCTGTGCTTCTTTGTTTTATTGGGACCTATTAAGAAAAATAATATCCATGTTGAGAGCCGAAACAAATGACATAGGTTGAAGAGCATGTATAAGAATTGCTTAAAAATAAAATTTTCAGTGAATCATTACTAGAATGTTGAGAGGGCTGTATATTCTTCTTAAACACCTCTATACAGTACTTTGAATACCGAGGCCAGATATTACCTTCAGTGATTAATCATTAAGAATAAAACAAACCCAAAATTCTCTTATTGCTGGGTATGGTGGTGCATGCCTCTAATCCCAGAACTGGGGAGGCTGGGGCAGAAGGATCATTTTCATGAGTTCGAGGCCAGTCTGGGCTGCATAAGCAAATTCAAGCTCTGCTACACTACATTATGAAGCCCTGTTAAAAAAAAAAAAAAGTTTCTTGTCATTATCATTATTCTAAATGTTTCCCAGAAGTAAACTGAACCACAGTGAATGAGAACTGCAAATGCTTAAAGAATTGTGCACAGGATAGCCTGAAAAGAATCTGTAGATAATTTGTATTCTTTATGAATTAATGAGATCTCTTTCAAGTTGCTATAATGTTATAGTACATTACTATTGTTGTGGTAGTTCTCTTTGTCCTTAAAATATTAAAAATCTCAGATGGTTTTCCTCCACTACAGAAAACTAAAAGTATTTCCCCTTTTTATTCTCCTGACAGATAATAGACATGAAAAACATAACACTTCATGTAAGAATTTTAGAATGAAACATACTAGTATAAGACATATATTTTAGCAAATTTAGTTCATTACATAAAACAGTAACCATTGTGAAATACAGTTCTCATTAAGAGTATCTGTAAAGGCTAATGCGTGTAAAGTTGGATATCTCTGAAAGAAAACTTTAACTGAACAATGAGGTGATATTGCCTGTATGATAATGGACCAGCTCAAATGCTGCTCACCAATATTTCAGATAGAACCAGAGACAGAGAGATAGCAGTAAAGCTACTAGACAAGACCCTAACTACTTTTGGGTAGAAGAAGTAAGAGGCAATATGTCTGGGCTATAAGAGGAAAAAACTTTATGTCTAGGGGTGTTTCTTGAACCTATTATCAATTAAGGAAATAAATCATTTCAAATAGGCATGATGCTTTTATCAAAAATGCTAAATTGGGAATGCTCACAACATCTCCAGGAACAATAAAGTGAATGACTTAGCTAGTACAACATCTATGTATACCAAACATGCGTACTATTTTATATGTAATATTATATTTCAATTAGGTATTTCTGTTCTAAAATAAGGAGGAAACGATTTTTCTTTTGCAAAATCAGATGGAAACAGGAATAAGACAGCAAATAGTATGATGTGGAAGCACTGTAGTTAAATGTGAGAAGGTTTAATGATAATATACCAAGAGCTTATTAAAACATAAAAGGACAGTCTGGTCAGTGATGGTGAACTTTTCAGAACTTTCAATGATAACAAACAGCTGGCTAGGGCATGCATGCCATAGGTTGGACACCATTGATCTAGGTAATATCATGCAAAGACATAATGCCCAGTGAATTTTGAATACAAATTTAAGACTAGAGAATCACGTAAGAAAAACACTAGTGAGAGATCAGAGGGGATCTTATGGTTACATGGAATGATTAGGGCTAATCATTGAGAAAGAAAGTGTCACATATGTATTTTGGCCACAATCTCATTAGCTATGAATAGGTTTTGAGCTTAAATACTTCCCTAAAAAGCATAAAGAGTCATTACAGTCTGCGTTGACTTTATCACCTTGTTTTGGAAATTCTTCCCTTGTTCAGACTCAGTGTGAACTCCTCTGTTGTGCTGAGTATGTGCATAATGTAGCACCTGGCCAACCCACCTACTCTATTAGACCCCTTTGAGGAGGAAATGGAGTCATTTATTCTTAATTACAGAGGAATTTATACATGGTAATGTTCCTGTGTTACTATTGGTAGAGATGTTCTGCCATAGGGATGGACATGCACTTTAGAAGATGATCTTGCTCTGGTACCCCTCTGTGTGAGTAAAATACCGTTCAATCTATTGTCACACTGTATTATCTTTTCTTTGGTGATTCCAGTAACAAGGTACAGTGATCTGCATTGTTGACACTTCTACTATGACAAGCAACCAATGCCATGTGTTCAATATATGCCAAGTAGACTATCTTCACGTCCTGCTCAGCAGTTCCAAATCAGTGTACATTTTACCTCAGATTCATAATTGAACAGATAAATTGTTATTTCCATCTGCAAGAGTAAAATAATCCTATTCAGCTACTATTCCTAAATAAAAGAAGAGACATCTTCCAAGTTAGCATTTCAATAATTAACTTACTTTGAGATTCCAAATAAATGACATTTTCACTGAAGAAATGGAACAATGCACTGTGATCAATACGTGGCACCTAATAGGCATTCAGCAAATATGATTTTCATTAATAACTTTGATGAAAAAATGAACTAATAATTAACCTGACAAAGAAAAGTATAGTAAAAGGGGAACTTCATAAAGTGAATCTCCACTTAATCTCTTACTATAAGAAGTCATGTAAAATTTTATATGAAATCTAGACTTTAATTACCAGATAACTATCACATATATTTTCATCTATTGCTTGTTACACGATTGTTTCTCACTAATTACTACATATATATTGCATCATATATCTGAACATTATTTGAAGCTGTCTAATGTCTTATTTTTGGTATTGAGTTTACTAGTAATGCCAATTGTGAGTTTTCCACAGGAAGTGCTAACAACTATTTATTTTCTTTGCCAAAAAAAAAAAAGTAGGATAAGAGGCTGTATTTCTAGACTATGCTTGGAAGCTGCCAATTTTTTTTAGTAGAAAATAAAGAACAGATACCATGGAAGTAATATTCAAATAGAATTTTAGACCGGAATTCTATCATTAAAATTAGTCAAAATAAGTAATATTGGGATATGAGACATGCTTAATAATGAGCGGTGATTTTCTAGAAATAGTTAAATCTTGTCAGTCATTGTTTCCCATAACTTTAGTTAATCTCAGGTTTGATTAAAAATTAAAGTCTATATTAAATTTAAATGTCAGTATTATCACTACTTCTAGATAGGAACTGTTATCCAAACTTCTAAAGTTTACTTTCTTACATCTTTAAATGCAATAGGGAGAATATTCTATGTTTGCTTTCTGATAAACCAAATAAAAATTCAGATTCCTTTGTCCAAAATGTGTGCCTCTGAAAATGTAGAATATCTGCACTGGTTTACATCCATAGCCAGAATATCAAAGACAGACATTTTATTAGGCCCCACACTTCATTATAATGTTTACTTGCCTAATCAGCAGGGAGAGATTTTATTTTCCATAAAAATAACATATTTTAAAATTTCCCATTTTCCTTAGAAATTACAAGAAATATAGAAGAATGGAAAATTTTTTAAAATGAGTAAAATAGGATTTAAATAGAATTAAAATCTTCAGATTTGCTACAGTTCTATATATAAGGATCTTAGGTACATACGTAATGCTAAATAGAGTGTGTAAATAAATTTAACACTTTCATAAAAGAAGTTCAAGGTCTTTTAACCACAGAGTTATAAAAATAGACAATATAATATTTTAATTATATATATATATATAATATCAACTTAGAGCTTTGCATCAGACACTTTCCTATTGCTGTCACAAAATACTCTACATCTGAAATGTTAAGGAAAAGAGGTTTACCTTGGCTCATGTGTTCAGTTGATAGCTAGTTGGCTCCAAGGAAGAAAAAAAAAAATGGAAGAGGAGAGGTGCTCAACTAGCAGAGAAAGAAGAGATAGGACCAAGAGTAAGAATACTTTCTCCCACATCATACCTCTAGAGACCTGCCTCTTCAAACCAAGTCCCACCTCCTAAGAGCACATTCAGATATTAACTCATCGATGGATGAATTCACTGATGATTGTGCGCCCTATGATCTATTTCCCTTTCATAAGGTCAACTTCAGAATACATGAGAATTTGAGGGGGCATTTTAGATCTAAACTATAGCATTCTGCCCCTCATAACCAAAAAGCTCATGTCAATCTATTATGTAAAATGCATTTAGTGTAGCTGTAAGGGGTTGGCATAGTTTTTTGACACTTCCAGAATTGCTACAAAATCCATGTCCAAAATCTCCTTTAGCGTCTTATGTTTCCATAAAAGTAAAAATAAAAAGTTAAATAGTTTCAACATACTTTGGCACAGAGTAAATATTCCCACTCCAAAAGGAATAATTAAGGAGATATAAGAGGACGGGACCGAGGTAAGATCAAATTCAGCAGAGCAAACATTGAATCCCAGCATTCCACATTCGGCACCCAAGGCAAATTGTGCCAAGACGTTGACTCCAAAAGGTTTTAACAGCTCTGCTCCTATGGCATTGCTGCTCATAGAGTGCATGGTGTCTCCCTTAGGCTAGCTCTGCTCACTCAACTATTCTCAGCAGATGATCCACATTCTTAGAATGTTTAATGTTCTGTGGTCTCCACTGCATCTTTGACTTCACAGTCATAGCTTCACTCGCTGACCTCTCAGAACCACATTTTTTACTTTCTAGGACATCTTTTGGGATCTGGGTAGAAGCCATCAAGATTCACAACTTTTGCATTCTGCATGCCTATAAAAATAGCACCATGTGGACGGCATCAAGGTCTGCCCCCATTTTGAACAGTAAATTGGCTTCTTGGACAATGTGGGCAAGTGACTCTGAGTTCCTGGATGGTGAGCATGAAGACATAAATCCTGAGGAACCAATTCCTTTAATGGGGCAACTTGGTCCTGGGCTTTCTTCTCAAATGAAAACTTTATACCTTTGTTCCCTGGAGCCTGTGGTAGGTGGGTTCTTGGTGATTCCTGACATGACTTCAAGCCTTCTTTCTTATTGTCCTGATGCTTTGTACTGGGCTTATTTTCAATGGATTTACATTTTAGCAGTCAAAATATTTTCTTTTTTTCTTTAAAATTTTATTTTTAGTGAAAATCTTTTCAACTCCAACTTTACATTCACTCTTTCTGGCCACCAGCAGAGTACTTCAAATTATTTAGTTCTGATTTTTGTCCTATTCGTCTTATCAATCAGAGAAAACAACCAGTAGTGTCCATACCAAAGCCTGAATGTTGGACTGCTTTGAAATGTCCTCTACCAGATTAATAGTTTACTACCCTTAATGTCAGCCTCTTACAAACTCTCAGAACATGGGCAAAATGAAGGCAAATTTTCTGCCATTGTGTGACATATATGACCCACCTCTGCCAGTGGGGTCCTGGCCTCAGATGAAACACACTGAGCCTGGTATTTACTCTCAATTTCTTACCAGCACTCTGGTCTTCAGAGCTATGACAAGAATCACCTTCCACACTCTGCTGGCAGAAATCTAGGAGTTCTCTAAACTTCATCTCCAAAACTTTTTAAACTTCTCTCACAAGCCAGTAAAAAAGGCTTCTCAATCACACAGTTAGGTATAGTCACAGGAACAATCCTGCTTCGCTGGCGGCAACTTCTAAATTAATCAGCCTTCTATTCACTGGACACAATACCTAATACAATTTAAAGAAGGTGAGGTTTAAATTTTTCATTATTTCAGTCCATTTTCAGCTGCCCCCAAGCCAAAGAAAGCATGGCAGGAGGGCAAGGGGAAGCAAAACTTCTTAATTCGTGGTGGCTGGGAAGTAGAGCAGAAAAATAGCAGAAGTGTTAAGGTATCATATATAGATCCCAAAGCCATGCCTCCATGATTTGCACAGACATACCTACAAGTATGGGAACGCAATGCCTAGGGAAGATCCTAATGTAAATCAAGTTGAAATTTTACCCTAATCATCACAATCATGAACTTTGTGAATATTTATATTCAATGGATTATTTTAAAAATATGTTTATTAGTGCATGTTTATGGTACACAAGGATAATTTTCATTGGGGAGGAAATGGAACATGTGCACTAACCATTCCCCTTTCCTTTCCCTTTTGTCCCTTTTCCTTTATCTGTGACCCACTTCCCTTTTCCAAAAAAAATCTCTATTACCTGTTAACTATCTTTTATTTTACTCTTTCCTTTGATTATTTAAGTGAACTATAACTGCAAGATTATTAAATGATAATTATCCTAATATTTGCCAATTCCATCCTTTATATGATTAATTTAAGAGTTAATTAAATATTATTTAGATAAGTGGGAGTCTACCAGTTTACCTTAAGATTTTTCTTTTTTTGTACTGGGAATCGAACTGAGGACCTTGCACTTGCCAGGCAAGCACTGTGCCTCTGAGCTGTATCCTCAGTCATCTTACAAGAATTTTTCTTTGCTTTTCCATCACTTCTAGGTGATGACAGATTTGTAATTAATTTAAATAAGTTGAGGGCAGGGTTATCCCATAGAATTTGCATTCTTTAAACATGCGACTGTGATAAAATCGGACATAAAAAGACTATTTGCCCTTGACTTTGGGGGTTTCTTCATAAGAACCAGTATTTATGGACGATGAAACATTTTGGCTTCTATTTAAGCTTATCTCTTTTTTCTTGGTTTCTAAAGCAATGATTTCTTTCTACAAAAAGAGGAAGTATTGTGTCTGGCTTTTGACTTATAGTATCTGAATCATGTTCTGCTCTAGTTTGCCAGAAAATTTCCCATTTTTACTTTGATTGCTTGGAGAGGAGGTGAGTAATACTTTCACATGACCATGACCTTTTAGTGATTAATATTTCAATCTTATTGGCTTATGTCAGCTAACCCTTCTGAGGCTCCAACTACAAATTAGGTTAAGACTTAACAGATTTTATACTATACTTAGGGATGCAACATATCCACGAGGGAACTCTTCAAGTAAAATTTGAATTAACACTGAAAACTATAGATCTATTTGATAGTGGACTATAGGTTTCAGATCTGGTTTGTTGAAACAATAGTAGCTTTAGCTATACAAACCAGATCATAACGCAGCATGGATCCTTCATATAACAGAACATAAATAATAGAAATTTCTGAGTAAAAAAGTTAAATATTTGCTTCATGGCTTAAAATTAAAACAAAGGTATTATTTAATCATAATTTAAAGGGCACATTTTCTGAGTGATAAGCAATTAATTTAAGGGTTAAAATTTAAATGGCAAAAAAATAACATTAGTAGGAAAAATTAGTTCGTATATTGTGTAATTGTGGACAATCTTAAAGCACTTCTTGGCCATTAAACTTATGATATTTTTTAGATCAAAAAAAAATGAATGGAGGAATTGTCTCAGGGAAAACATGGTAGACTGAGTCAGGTTACTTACATTATGGAATGATAATGAAGGGAAAAGAAACTAATTATTCTACAACAGATTTGTTCTGCTATATAGCCTAAGAATACTATTTCCAACATTGCATTACCTCTATAAAAGAATTGAAGAGAAGAGCCAGGTGTGGTGGTATAGGCCTGTAATCTCAGCACTCGGGAGGATCATTGTGAGTTTGAGGCCAGCCTGGGCTACAAAGTGAGCTCAAGGCCAGCCTGAACTGCCCAACGAGAACCTGTGTCAAAAAGATTTTTAAAAAAATTGAAGAGAACTATCATTCAGCAAAAGGATTAAAGGAATGTTCATAAATTTTCATGGTTTTATTTTTTCTCCATTTTGATAAAAAAGCAAAAACTAAAACACCGAACTTTCAATATCAAATAAACAAACATAATAGCAGAAATGTACCCTAGTACAAAATTTGGGCTTGCTCATCCTCTTGCCACTATTTTAAAATGAAAAACTTCCCTAAACTGAACCATTTATGAAAATATTTACATGTTTTTATTCAGTAATCTTTGCATCATTCTGTTAACAGTTGTTTATATCATGACAAAAATTACTGGTTTATAAAACATGTTTATATATTCTTTTTATTTTAAAGTAGAAAAATTAAGTAGAGGAAACTGATATTATGTTAATTGAATAGCATATTTGAACATCCAAATATCAATATACACAAAATATTTTAAAGCATTTTTGAAAAAAACCTAATGAGAATATGTAACATTTTATTTCTAGAACAAATAAAACTTTTGTATTAATTAATTTAACAGTTTTAGACATCATTCTAGTGAAAAAATGAAAGCATCAGTGAAAGAATTACAATACATAAATTTGACAAAATGAGTGATAACAACCTACTAACCAGCACCTGCCTTTCTAAATTGTATAAATCTATCTTTTTTTTTCTCTTTGTCTGTCTAACTCTTCCCTCTTGATCTGTCTATCTGTCCGCCTGTTTTTAGACAGGTTTTGAGATAAAACTTGCCCCTAGTCTTGGTATGATTTAAAATGTAGCAATTAGGTTATAATCTAGTTTAATATATTTTGTGCATTTTGAGACTTTTGAGGTTGTGTTACAGATAACACTGTTCCTTACCTCCACATTTGTACCTTGTTTCTGTTTGGTCTCCTTGTATAAATCTTTAATTATACCTTGTTGGCCCTGTTTTCTGAAACTTGTTTCTTATATTTTATTCTCACTTCATGCTTCTTGATTTTTTATTTCTGACCAAAGTATACAATAAAGATAATATATAGACTATCATAATAGCATTATGCTTTCTCCCTTAACTTTTCTAGCTTTCAACAACCAAATCTTTCAGAAAATTTATTCCAGTAACAGGTGAGTCATCGTGTTCATAAAAATGTGGTATCATTCATAGACCTTTGCCTGATGGCATAAGCACTGAACTGTAGAGATTGTATTTATCTCCTTCGTGACTTATTCCTCTGCTCAGAGAAGCTGAAAGTGAAAGTTAATTATTCAGGAGGCATGATTTCCTCTCCTCCTCTCCTTTCTTTTTCTATTTAGCTTCCTTCTAAATTTGCTTTATGTGTACTTGAAAAGAGAAAAATAAAACTTCTATTACATATTTTTCCTGTATGATGTACCATAAAAATTTTAACTTATTTTTCACTGCTTAAAGCAATTGTTTTGAAGCTTTCAAAGAAAGTCACTTGAACCTAGTAAAAATAACATCCTGTAATAAACATCTGTCCAAGTTACAAGTCTTGATACACATGAAGGAAGGGATAGTGTCTATTAATACTTTTTGGGAAAACAAATTTGTTTTGTTTATAAGACATTTTTATCTCTTCTCTTTTGATGAAACTATGAAGAATCACTTCCTGTGTTACACTGCCTGTCCCATGCCTTTGGTAACCAACTGTGTATTCTTTCATCAGTGTGATTATTCTCATGATGTCATTTGGTCAATGTATTAATAGTCAAGGGGATCAAAGAACAAAGAGTAACAAAATAATTATTTTAAGGATAAAATGGAGAAAAGTGAAGACAACGCATATCTACATGAAAAAATATTTAGAAACATATTACATAAATTAGTAAATAATATATAACATGTATTAACACTGTATTTTATTAATACTTGCTGAACAATAACTTACTTTATTGTTGTACTTCACAAACCTCATTATTTAATTCTGATAAAACCCTACTTTATATACATGCAAATGAGACAACAGTTGACTTTACATTTACTTAACTTAGGCAAGTTAAGTAATTTGCCTAAGCCTATAGCTATATAAGTACAGAATATATGTCCTCAAATACTATAGCTATCTTATCTATTCTTACATAAGACATTATTATTTAATAGTTGGGTCTATAGTTGTGGACTAGTTCATAGGTACAGCAGTAAGGGCATCAGTGTGCATAACCAGTAATTTGAGTCTAATGCAAAAAGGCGGGAGGGGAATTTCACGGGACTTTTTAGAAAACATAGCTTTAATTTTGGCACTATGGGTTGGTGAAAATGAAACTTCCCACATGATTTCTATCAGAGAAGGTAATAATTCTAAAGGGGCTGAGGGTATCACACAACAAGAAAAAATAAAGCATTAGCAACCTAAGAATAACACACTGAAGCTGTAGGTTAAGAAGCCAATGAAAGTCAGTAGCATATGAAAGAGAAAAATAAAAGAAAGAGACAAAAAGTGTGATGAAGAGTCAGGCTGGCAAAAATTATAAGAGAAAAATGACCATGATTAGAACCAGCACTCACATAAGAAAAATAAATAAAAGTCTATTATTCTCAATTTATAGATTTCTTATAAAATGGCATTATGTAGATTTTAGAAAAATTCTACAGTGATTGGTGCTATAATGATATAAAGAATATCCAGTCACCAATGATATATAAAAATCAATAAAATTTAAAAAGGGAAATGAATAAGTTTATGTATAAAAACAAATTCATTTTTAAGCTACAGTTTGAAGACTAACTGTGATACTATAAGTCAAATGGTTAATAATAAAGGAAACACTGGTAAGACTCTATGAGATTCTACTCATCTTGTGAAGAAATAAATAACTCCTTTTGTCCTATATTTTTTTCAAATTTGTTACTATTGAAAGCAATATAATATAACACTACCCCTCACTGGGGGTAAATTTTGGGCCTGTTTACCAGTAATCCTTCAAAATACTGAAGTTTGCTATGCTTTCTGTCCCCTACTGGTCATACTGTCCTACTATGGGTGCAGCATCTATCTTGATATACTTCTGTATTGGACCCTTGGGAATGGGAGAAAGGGTAAAGATACACTGATAACAGATATGAATCTCATGCTGCCTTTTCTGCAATGAATACCAAAGTTCTAGGTTTATTACCCAGAAATGTCACGATTTCTGCCTGTATCCATGACACTGTGGCTATATAATTCATTCTCTTGAAGAAAATAAACCAACAATAAACAAACACAAATAAAAACAAACCTCTCATACATCATGATTCCTGAGAGCTTTGTGAATGAGGACAAGTGCTAACAGAGACAGATACAGGGAAGAAAGTTCCAAGCCCCAGTAAAACTGTTTTGAAAACAGGCTCCTTGAGTTTTGTAGGGAACATTATTTTACTATTGTCTACCCTCTAGCAAATAAGAATAAATATCGCACACTAACCAAACTATTAATGAATAGTGAAAGGCTGAGTAGAATGTTGAAAAATAGGATGGAAACTGCCTGAAATGTGCTTTGGTTGTTGGTTGTTTTCCCTGCCCTCCCATGACCATCAGGAATTGAGCCCCACACACTGACCAAAAGGCAAATATTGTGGCTACTGTGTGAGGCAGTCCTCAAACTGAATAAATAGTCAAGCAATGAGAATAAAGGGGTTTGGGTAAACCAAAGCCAAAAACTTGGTCAGATGAGCCAGACAATTTGAAACTGTAATAAATGTATTCATATACTGAAAAAGACTCTGCATGAACTTTGATAAATTCTTTTTTTCTACTTGCATTTAGCTGATTTAAAGACAATGATTAATCAAGATCTGTCCTCGAGGGAGGCTAAAGGTGGTAAAGTTCCAGAGTACAGTACGGAAATCAAAAGGAAAAATTCAAGGTTTCTGAACTCTATAGGTATAGGCTTCCACGTTATCATTTTAACTGGGTCTGTGGAGGGCAAAGGTGGCAATAGACAGTAGACAAATGTACAGCTGAAGGGGTTGACAAAGACAGGGCAGAACCTCTCCAAATTTCTTGGCTAGAAAGAAAGAAGCCCTGGAGTCTGGATGCTTTCTGGGTGCCAGAGAGTACAAAGGAGAAGAGATGGTATTGCCCTTCTAATGATAAAACATGAAAAAGGGAAGGAGAAAAGAAGCATTTCTGCAGCTTCAGCCAACACCACAAGCTGGCTAACCCTGTGCCCTCTCCTCACTCTCAGTTCTCCTTATGTTAGTTATGTGAGTGCAACCAGTTTGCAACTTTGAAAGAAAAGGGACTCTGAGAAATGAGTTAACACTAGGACAATTAGAGATGAGAGACAGAGTGGGTGAAACTACATTCTGAGTGACTTACTTTGAATTCCTATGTCTGGCAGCACCTAAGGGCATCCCACTTTTGAAATCACAGACATGAAAGCTAAGAATTTTTATTTTCTTAAGGCTGAGTCAAAGTTTTGAAATATTCACTAAAAACATTCTTAAAGTATATGAATGCCATACCAGTCTGATAAATTATCATTATGATATTTGGCCTAAAAAACAGGGGGACAAATATTTTGCAATGGGGAAGGGACCCAGATCAGGAGGGAGAAATATCTGAGCAAAGGGGAAAGGGGTGGAGAAAATGAAAGAGGAAAGGGATGAATTAGGATATGCTATGTACATGAACTAATTTCCCATGAGGCAAGTAATCATTATATACTAAAAATATGTACTAATAAAATATTTAAAAATGAAACATAAGCCAGCACACCAGTAGCACACACCAGTAATTCTAGCACTCCAGAAGCTGACCTGGAGGATTGCCACAAGTTCAAGGACAGCCTGGGTTACAAAATGAGTTCAAGACCAACCTGAACTACATAGCAGACCATGTTTCCAAAAAAAAAAAAAAAAACAAAAAAACCAAAAATTTTACCTTATTTCTATTTTAATTTCATGGAATTAATGGGTTGATACTGGAATTTGATTATCAATCTCATTTTAATCAAAATGAAGCATTTAACTGCTTAAAAAGCAGAGATAAGATTAAAAAGAAAATGTTCCTATCTTCTTGCCAATTAACTAAATTATATTCTTCTGCAGGAATAGTTACTTCACTCTTCATGGTAATTCAGTCCACAGGCATGCAGCTTATGAAAAGAATTAGAACTATTGGTGTGTCACCGCACTCTGTCCTGGACAGAGTTTGAACCACTTGTAAAATGTGAGATGGCCACTTGTCAAAAAAAGAATTTCTTCTAAGTTTTACCCAAGTCTGTTCTCTGAAATGTATTTTTAAGCACTATCTCATATATATGTATGTTCTTGTAGGGAATACTGTACTGTTTTACTATTGTCTATCCTACTAATATACATATATATATATATATATGCTGAGATTTGTAAGATATTTGGAGTGATTAAGAGTGAGTAGCTTCTATTCTTGCACAATTTCTTAAAGGGTGAAATCTTTATATGAGATAATTTATAATGTTCTCTGTTCTATTTAAGGAACATTCAAAATCATATCAAAGTCATTGCCTTCACTAGTGAACAATCACAGAATATTTAAATTTTTTGCCTTCTGGATTTGAGAAATCAATGGAGAAATTTCATTCAGAATATAATTGGGAAACATCTGATTTTGGAAGGACTAATGACCTCCTGACATACTCATATTTTCTATTTGATAGCAGTTGATGTGTTTATATAACAGGGGATCTGTATTGTACACAGATAGTACATAAACATACCCATAACCATCCATTGTAACCTTAGGATAATAACAGTTTGTAAAACACTACTAGTGTAGGTAAATGGATAAGACTTGAGACCATACTCACAATTGAAATAAATCAAACACATATGTGTAAATACGATATTGTCTCCCTAGTGTTAGAAACTAAAAGAGTAAATAAGAAACAAAGTCGTCAATAAATATTGTGAAAGGTTAAGAAACTGCTCAAAGGGGAAAAAAATAACTCAGAAAGCAAAAAGGAGAAAAGAAGGAAGGGAAAAGAAAAAAGATAAAAAAGATATATACACTTAAGATAGATGATTGTATTACTAATTTTATTAGTTCTTGGAACAAAGAAGTTAACATTCATAGGATTAGATCAATTTTCCATGTCTACATTTGGTAGTCTGAGCAACTCTTTTGAAGATAACTATGCAAAATAACAGCCTTAGTTATGTTCCCACCACCTTGTTTTGCAAGCCTGTATTTTCATTGTTTTGGGTTCTTTGGTATTGTTATTTATTTGTCTCTTTTGTTTCCTGTTTTTCTTGTATTTTGTTTTGTTTTTCCCTCTAAAACAGAAAGGATAGATGTACATGTATAGACTTATACATGCCTAGAACGTCTCCTAAACAGTTTACTAGAACTGATTTTATTATGTGTAATAGTATGAACAGCTACTTAGAAGAAAACCAAACATTACGGTAGCCATTGTTGATTTCCTATCATCTTGTTTTGAAGCCCAATAATGCTTTTATTCTTTGTTTTGATTGGTTTTAGACTGTTTTCTATTATTTGATTTCAATATGTGTGAGGGTATGGACAGCTATTTTGAAGAAAACAAGAGACGTTACGGTAGCCATTGTTGATTTCCTACTATCTGGTTATGAAAGCCTGTAATGTCTTCATTCTTTTGTTTTGATTGGTTTTAAACTACTTTTTTTGTTTCAATTTATTGCATATGAAGGTATGGAGAACTATTTCGAGGAAAACAAGACACATTATGGTAGCCACTGTTTTTTTCCTGCTGCCTTGTTTTGAAGTCCTGTGTTGTTTGCATTGTTATGTTCTGATCTGCTTTGTTCTGTTTTGTTTCGTTTTATTCTCTTTAAAATAAAAATAAATAAATAAAACACTACTAGAAGTAATGAATATCCACAAAGCATATTGATCAAAGTTATGCAACAAAAATAAAGACAATCTATGATATAATCAGACACACTTGAATTTAGTAACTCATTTTGCCAGTTCTTAGCTCTGTTACTATAGAGCAAGCTACTTACACTTTGTTAACCTCAATTTTGCCAGCTGAAAAGAGAAGCCACTGACATTTACTTTAGCAGATTCTTAAGATTTTATGAAATAGTAGATTAAGACTGTCAGAGAGATGTTGCTGGTATGGTAGGAGAATGCATGGGTTGAATTTCACAACATATGGATTCTCAATTTAGCTAAGCTACACATTACCTGTGGGATATAACTTCTCTAAAACCCATCATTTCTACCTAAAAATGCAGGTAATAACATCTACTTTAACTCCTTGATAACCTTCTTTTGCTTATGTCAAGTGAGATAAAAATAGAACATTTATAAATTCAATAAAATAAAAGATTCAATTTACAACTACTTTAATCAAGGGAGACAAGGAGTTTTTGAAGATCACTTAATTTCTCAAGGACCAAGCCAGTGCTTTAGAAAAAGATGTTAATGTAACAAAAATGTTCATATTAAATATTCCTTTGCTATTTAAGATACATTAAATGTTTCTTTTTATTATGCTTATTGAAGATAGCAATTTTCACTTTTGTCAATCTTAATAACTCAGTGATTAGAAGTAAAGATGTTGACATAGTATTTATGTTGAAATTTTATATTTTGTGTTAGAACTCATCATATCTAAAGAGAATGATTTAAGAGACAAAGGGAATTCTCAACTAGAAAGACTTTTTAAAATCAGTATCTTCTTGCTCAGTAAGCTTATGACATCATTGTATAGTCTTAGAGGTTTACACTTTGGAATTTAAACAAAATAATACACTTTGCTTGCCCAATTAACTGTGATATACAAGAATATTCCTTTACTATAAAGTGTAATAGTTCACTGATTATTTTCAATAATTAAATTCACCTGTATCTTACTGTTTAAACAAGTGTGTAAAAATAAGTAGGTCATTATTCTACAGTATTACAAGGCACTTCAAAAACTATACCGAGATCATGAGAGATCCTGAGCATTAAGTACTGTAATATTGAGCCATGAAATAAATTTCTGTTGTACAAATGTTACTGGGGGGTTATGAGACATTTTTACTTATCTCAGGAAATTTTCAAACATACAGAAAAGTAATGCTGTACTAACCAGTATTATTTTCTTGGGATGGGCAGTGATGCCTCTCTATATAATAAACAAATATTTAAAATCTATTTAGCCTAAGTTGTTAAATTAGTTATCAATAAATCAAGTTAAAACAATTGTGCTTTTCTTTGTTGATATGCTATAGGCATCACAAAATGGAGAACAGTCTTTCATGTATCTATCACTAACATACATTGAACATCTATTAGGCATCAACTCCTTTCTACTCCTTTAGGTCATGAGAAAAAAGAAACACATACATAGTTACTACTCTCAGGAAAGTTGCATTCTATAAAAAAGAAAAAGGAAAGAAATATGTATTTATGTGATAATTTGTGTGATATAGAAAATAAAGAGAATTCAGGAAAATAGCATGAACTAGTGTTGGGATAGAGGAAGTAGCAGTCCAAAATTAAACTAGTCGTAAGTTTGAAGAAAATTTCAAACACACATCAACCTATGTTACTGTATTGCTTTCTAGAGAAGAAACAATATAAATCCTTGTCATGTAACCTGATTAAAAACTCCAAATTGGCCAATAATTGCACACATATCTCTTCTAAAAATAACAAATGTAATGCCCAAAACAGTGTTATTTACTGAAAATAGTTTGTGTACCAGGTAGTGAATTCATTTATCATTTGCACACATTGTCTTAGTTTTTAAAATTTTGCATTTCCATTTTAGAGAATTTGGAAAATTGTGGTCACATATTACTTGCAGCTTCTATCACGTAGAAATGGTCCTCATATCTTGAATCTTGTCCAGGGTCATGAGTTGCTTTAATCAAGAAAATGGCACAAGTGACACTATAAGAGTTCCAAAAATCAGACTTCAACGTGATTGCAGTTTTTGCTTCTGCATTTTGTGGAAAGCTGCCCTGAGATTTTTATGGAGTGGGGAACCTGGAGATTAAAGCCTTTTCAGGAAGATGTCAGAGAAGTCGGCATCCAGAGGTCAGGACCAAGCAAACCAGCAGGCACCTGAGCAAACTCAGGTGAGATTGGCAGAAAGAGCCTTCAGGCAACCTGAAGAACCCTAATGTACAATAAATATGTTGTTTTAAGTCTGTAAACATAGGAACAGTTTGTTATGCTCTAGTAGATTTGAAACTGTGGCACAGGTAAAGAAACTGAAATCGGTTGTTACTCAGAAATTTTGCAGATGGCAAGAACTGAGCCAGGAATGCACATCAAGGCAGTTTAAGTGAGACACCTCACTTTTGTAGGATCACCCCTATTTTCCCTGAAAGCTCATTTCTTTATCTTGAAAAAAGTGCTAAGAAAGATTACTCTCACCTAACTCAGTATTTTCACGATTCTGAAAGTCTGTGATCCTCTAGGTACAGCCCCTCCTGACACTTCCTCCATTCTTTTGATAGTTATATCCGAGAAATTCCCAAGGTAAAAATTCATCACTGCCTTGTTGTGGTAACACAAATTACTCTGGTTCTCTTTACAAATATGTAAAAAAATGAATTATAATAGCAACAATGAGGAATTGTGAAGAAGAAATGAAATAAAGAGTAAAAGACCCTTGAAGTAGTGATTAGCACATATGCATAATTTCGTGTGTATGTGTGTGATTAAGAAATGTCATTCAAAGTAAATGTAAAGTAATATATTCATGATTCCATGGGTTCTGAAGGATAAAGACAGTTACAACCCTTTTATGTTCCTCACAGAAGAATCAAGGTCTATGTTTCCTTGCCTACAATATCCTGGTATTGTGTAGCATCTTGTAAAGCATCCAGGTAGCCATAGCTGCTGGGAGAAACCAGTTGGAGTGGGAGGTGCCCAATTGCTCCTTTTAGACTAGCCATCTCAGGGAAAGAATGAAAAGGAAGCTATATGATGTCTTTACCATGGTCAACACTTAGCTGAAACTATAGTATATGAAGGACCTCAATAGCAACCATCTAGTTCACCTCATCAAACACTGAAACTAATTGGAAGTGATAATACACATTCTCTTCAAATCCTTAAGTTTTATGGTAGTTAATGTATAAGAATACATAAACAGAATAAACATGCCTCTATTTACAAGACAGACCAAAGTTTTAGAATTTCTGTCTAGGTTAATAACTTCCTGATGTCTTGTAGTTGATTTTGTCTCTCACTTTCTTCCTCTACATCTCCTCTCTCTCAAACAAGCAAAGGAGACAGGGAGAATATATGTTCATATACATATATATCTGTGTACATTTTTATATCTACACATATGCTTTTATAAATGATAATGCACTCTGTCAAAATAAAACACAAATATACAGTGAAAAGTGGACTGCAAAATGGAGGATAACTTACATGTATATAATGATAATAAATACATTATTATTGACTGATTGTCAAATTTCTAATATTGTAAGTCAAAAAGAAAATATAAAATACTGCATAGCTTAACTATTAAAATGGAGGAAATGCACTAAGCACATATGATATATATATATGATATGTATATCATAATATGTATGTATTATATAGAAAATTTTACTGGAATCAAAGGAAAATTTTATTTTAATGGTTTTTGACATTATTTTCTTTAATGGTCTCACATGTTTCATATCATATTCAGAAGTCATCTAAGAAAACAGGCAGTAAAAATTCAGAAATAAAATTTTAGAACTAAAAAAATTGAGAGTTTTAACAAAACACACATAGCGTGTTAATTTCCTTTCTTCCTAAAGATTTTTTAAAATTAATCAGAAAGTGAGATACAAGTTAAGTAGGTAGCTCACAGAGAAAAATAAATGAAATTACTTTAAAATATTAAAAATATTTCCAATGAAGGAATTATTATGGAATGCAAATTAAAATAGCATCTGTGTCAGGGACAGAACAGATATAATGATTATATCACATCGTGGAGGAATAATTTCTTTCATGCCTCTGTTGATATGAATGTCTACAGCTCATCAGAGGGCAATGTTGAAATAATCCAATATTTCCACCTCTGCATACATTTGACAAGATCTCACACAAAACTAGTCACTAAGTAACTAATATTAATAAAATCTTTAATCTAAAAGGGTAGTCTATTAATAAATTATAAAACAGATTATAAATTAAAATTCTATATAATATGTCATTAAATAACAAGTATATACTCACATATCAAGGAAACTAATATTTACTATTAAGTGGGCAAAGAAACATGCAATCAGTGTGATTTTTATTTTCTCACCTGGCTCAAAAATCATGTGGGTAGGTCGGTACTTGTGTGCCAGCATGGAATATCTTCAGAAGGAATCACAGGAAATATTAATAACAATATTTCTGGGAAACATAACAGCAATTTTAATGGGAAGCTAGTTCATTTAATATAACTCTTGTATCACTTGAACTTTTTAAAACTTACGTCATTGTTTCCTCACTAAAATTAGTTGAGGGGGACCATTTCCAAATGGCTTCCAAATGATGTGCAACAAAGTAACACATTTGATCCGAAGTGGGTATTATTTGAGCAGTTGAATCTATGTTTTACATCAGTGGTTTTCAATCACATCCCAAGCAGTCCTAGAATTTCCCTTCTTTACCTGGTTCTACTGTGAAAGCTGACAGGAAAGCAATACATTCAGAGTTATGCTAGATCTCCCCAGCTTCACCAGCTTCAATCAAACTGCTTCACTGTTATCTATTTTCTATATTGAGATTGCACAAAATATTTTGTTTGAATGGAAAATTTTCAGTCTTAGAAAAATTTGAAAACTCCTGGCACCTATGAATACATTAATAACATGTCAGCTAACTGTCAACTATCATACTAAATAAAAGTAGGATATTTCAATTGTAACCTACATCATTTCATATTTACAACTAATGTCTCCTACACTGCTCTTGAATGTAGTTTGACTATGAGACAGTAGGAAAAGAATTGGGAATGTATGATTCAGATTTTAAAGGATAAAAAATACATAAACAAAAGTGTTGTCCATTAGCTTGTATTGTCTTGTAAGTTTTATAATAGAAATCTTTTCATATCAGCTTTAAAAATTTTGCCATATTTATTTAGGAACCAATTGTCAAAAACTATTACTTCATAGAACACATTTTTTTAATATCTTCATTAGTAAAAAGTTTCAACTTTCAAGTTTTAGCTTTCTTTTTAATATCTATTCTTGTATCGTTAAATTCATTTTTTAATTGCAACTAAATACATCTTTACCTCGATCACTTCTGGCTAGTGTTTTAAATGAATTTGACTCCAATATTTAATTATAGAATGACAAGTTAGTCTATTTGCTTATATTGTCAGAGACTATGTCTGCTTCCATTTCAAGTAAGAAAAAAATAACTGTGCCATGCAATACATAAGTATCCATCCCTGATTTTTGTTTCTTCCTATCATCTGTAACTTGGGGAAGAAAATTTTGTCCTGATCCCCTTGACATATACTGCTTTTCAAATATCAGTCTTTCCTGCCATGCCTTAACTTCTATAAAGTGGGACTTTACCTCTTCCTGTTTAAATATTGGGTTTAGTGAGTTTAGACCTACCTTGGATTTTCCACTGTAGTCTATCCAGATCTCTAATAACTCCTTGAAGCTGTTCCTTTTCTGAGGCAAATAGATATTTCTGGACTTAACTTTCATCAACATTGTTTTTTCTTTGACCCTTTATACATCAACTCTCTCTGACTTTTCCTTACATTTCCCAGAGAAACTGTTGTCTTCAGTATTCCTATGTGCTACTCAGTTCCAACTAAGACTTGATCTTCCATCAATATGGATGAATGTGTTTCTAAAGGTGTTCAAACAAAGTTAAATGGGCATTGAGATTCTGTTAACAGTGAGAAAAAAAAATTACTTAAATACTGAATGCTATCCTACGTGCATACTACAGAGAATCTTTATTAGAAACTGAGATGTTAATGAGGAGTTTAAACTTAATATCAGTTATTAAAATTCATACTTGCTAAAATTGAAATTTGGCTAACACTTTAAAGAAATAAGCAGAAATTTGTGTGTATATATATATGTGTGTGTATATATATATGTGTGTGTGTATATATATATATATATATATATATATATATATATCCTGCACTTGAATTTTTGACAGCATCAACCTGTTCACAGATTAAATTTAACCAATACATTGAGTAGAACAATGACATGTAGTTTGTAAAAATATATTCAATTTTAATGTCTCTGCTATTTTTGGGAAGTGAACCACTATAAATTTACAAGTTATAGTGAATTTTTAAAAAAATTAGAGATCAACACTTATGTGTTCCCTCATTGAACGATAATTCTGGGAGTTCTCTGAACTGGGGAAAAAAAATAAAGGCAACCAAAATTAACGAATAAAATTCCTTTCTGGCAATATTGTTCACATGATTGCATATGTAGACAAAAACACTGTAATGAAGAGTAGGATGAAGGAGAAATGAATGATGAATCAATCTTTTTAAGAGTCAAGAACTGACATTTTAGTTTCCCTGAGGGCGAGTTTAGAGAAAGTGAGTTGGGGAGAGTCTAAGACATGTCAGCGTGCTGTCTGAGCGGAGAGAAGGTGACAGAAGAGCTGTCAATTGAGATGGGAAAATAATGAGGATGTAGAAAATATTCTAGCACACCAACTACTTTAGACAAGCCAGCACTACTGCTGTTTTAATTTTAAAAGATAGCTCATCATTAGAATGAAATGTTGCTAATTTCTAAATCAAATCTCTATTATAGTCAGCTCTGAGACCTAATTTTTGTGGTTGTTCATTTGCAACTGTATTACTCCTATGAGGCATACAGGCAAAGTTAATAAAATAAAGCCCAAATAGAATAAGAGTGGCCTAAATGAAGATAAAAATAAGTACATGAGAGGTCCTTACAGAAAATCTACAAAATCCATGCATATTTCCTATTGAAATGCATTTCTCCAGTGACTGTAATTCTAGAGTAACAATTATAGCATCCTGGAAAGCATCACAAGAGGAACATTAAGATATCTACAAAACCCTTTCAATGACAGACTTTAATTTTCAGTAGCACTCATTCATACCAACAAGTCAGCAATTAAAACAGTCTTGAAGCCCTATTATTGAAATCCTGGGATATTTTTAACTACCAAAAATATTGAATTTTTGAAAAATTTTAAAAAATGAGTATCCAGACAATATTTGATATCTTGCAAAATATGAATTTTAAGGGCTCATTCTGTAGTCATATTTAAAATATTAAACTTTAATGAGATTTTAGATCATTCCAAATTTTTAGAATTTAATTTCTGGTATGGAGACTTTCCATGTATGTCATATAAAATGTTATCTTGCTGATGAATTTATTGCACCTCTTGAACCAACACTGATACACTATTCTCAAGTAAAGTCAATATATTAGTCAAATTACCTTAGTCTACACTAGTGTCATTCCTTCTTTTTCTGTTCTGGCATCAGATCCTGGGCACCAGAGAATTTAATTGTCATGTCTCATTATGAACTTCTTGGATATGATGAACTCTCAAACTGTCTTCCACTTTGATGAACTTGAAAAGTTTGAAGATGGCTCATCAAGTATTTTGTGGAGTGTTTCTTAACTGGCAGTTTTCTAATGTTTTTCCCGTAATCCAAACAGGGTTGTGAGTATTAAGGAGGAATACCACAGAGGGCAAGTGTCATTTGCACCGCATCATATCAAGGGTACATAGCATCCACGTGACTTACTGGATACTGATTTTCACTACCTGGCTATGTAGTATTTGTTAGTTTACTAATGCAAACATACTCCTTTCTAGTTACTTTCTGTACTGTACACTTGGGGAGACTATCACTATGCACAACCTGCTCTTAAGGAGTACAGAGACACTTTCCCTCTTGAGTACACAGTATGTATATAAATTATTCATAAACTTACTATATGAGAGGTTTGTCTTTCTTATTTCCTACTTTTCAATAATTTATTTATATCAGCAACGACTCAAGGCTATTTCCTTTATACTTTGTGTTATAAATCCAATCCCACTTTAATTCATTGCTCAAATTATTCCAACTTAGACCATTAGGAGTTCTTTCAGTTGATATAAATCCATAATAGTGGATTTTGTTTGGCTCAAGCATTTCCTTATTTTCTGGAAAAATTGGATCCTCTAGGGTCATTTTGTATACCTTCTGACTGAAAACTAGTAGTCCATGTCTCCAAGGATCCCTGATTGCTTTTATTAGTGAATGGTATTAGCAACCAAGATCTGGGTGGGTGTCTCCTTCCTCATTGCTCGTAGAATTCGTTGCTGATAGGAACTTGTTGCTTCTAGGCCCTTTCTGCTTACTAAGCAAAAAAAAAAAAAAAAAAATCTGTTAACCAACTGTGTGTGTAGTTTTAAATGTATGTAATTGTATCTGCATTAAATCAAACAGGCGATCATATATAGATCATTTAGCCTTCTCTCCTTGCTTATATCTAAACTCTACTGCAAAAAAAAAAAGAAAGAAAGAAAGAAAGCTGGCTCGCATAATCTATCCATTTTAAATTACTTTTTAATAAAATATCCTGGAACTTACTTTCGAATTCTATTTCCTAGGAAAAACTCACAAAGAGTTTAAAGAAATCTTAGACATCATCCAACCTTTTTCCTCTGTATCTATGGGAATTGGTGTTTAGAGATATTAAATGATTTTCCTAAATCAAAAAATTAGCTATTGACCAGTTTAGGAAAAATGAAGCAAAACAAAACAAAACAAAACAAAACAAAACATATGCCTTGTTTGTTACATTATTGAGTATTTTAGAGTATAAAGTGACTCATAGACACATACTAGAGATGAATAAATTTATTGTTCACAAAGTTTAACATTTTATATTTGGTTAATAACAAAACTGGTTGATCATCTAAAATAAGAAATAGTTGCAACCAGCTCATATATTTTACCTGCAAAAGCGATAAAAATATTTGATATTAGAATGTAGCCATTGGCTAATCTATGAGTTCATACAACTTTGCACAGTAAAAAATATCTAAATCTCTTTGAGGAAGATTGTAGCCAAAGTATTTTGAAAGAGATAATGTTCTGTGTACTCAATACCAAGAGAAACTTAGTCCATTCAAATACTTACAGAATTCTTTACTGAGATATAAAGGCTAACATATGTTCTGTTCTTTTCTATCCAAGAGTGGTCAGTGATTCCCCAAGACTTTCTATAAACCACTATAGAAGAAAAAAAATTTGGCTTGTGTCAGTTGATGTAATGTAATCATAAAAATACTGCTATTTTAGATGAAAGTGAATATTCACGAAAAAATTTACTCATTTCACTTCAAATGAATAAATTGTTTTTGTTAATATAAAATAGAGTAAGTCCTGATTTATGAACATCTGAACTGCAAACTTTCAGAGATAGGAATGGATCTTGAATTTGTACATGTGAATAAATCTCGGAAGTAGCTCTTGTCTTCCAGACATTATCACAGTCATGCTGCTACATGGTTACTGCACAGTGAGACAGCATACTGTAGTACATGGCTCAATCAGAGCCCACGATGTCCAGAAGCAAGAGGAAAAGCAGTGGGGATGTGGAGGGGACTGCTAGGAAGCACAAAGCAACATGCACTGTGTATTTGTGTCTAAGATATCTAAGACTCACATTGTCTGATTTACAAACAAATCCAACTTACAAACATTCTCCTGGTAATTCAGGACTTACTCTATATCAAAAAGGAAAAGTTATTTAAATTATTTTCTGAGTTACTTCATAGTAAAATTCATTGAAGATATTTGTAAACTAATATATACCAGCAAAACTAAAAAAAAATTAATTCTAGGTACAGTTCACTGTTTTTAATGTGTAATAACCTTTCTAACCTTCTCAACAGTATTTTTGTGGGTACTGAAGGTTGAACCCATGGTGATTACATGGAGCTGTATTTTCAGCTCTGATTTAATTTTTTTGAAAATTTTATTTTGTGTCATGTTCTCATTGTCACTATGTTTCCCAACCAGGGATGGAACTTGTTATTCTCCTTTTTCAACCGCCAACAGTCTGGCATTAAATGTAATCACCACCTTTCTTGGTTTCTGATATCTGTCTGATTTTTATTTAAAGAATTTGTAGCATGTAGCAAAACATTAATGGTTAAAGCACGCATGTGCCTGTTTGTGTAATTCTTGTTTCTCTTGAGTTTTAGATTACTTTAAATGAAACTGTAATGATCTTTTTTAATTAGACATCAGTTTATACAGTGGTTCTTACTACTACCCAAATATTAGAATTAGGTGGGGATTTCAATACAATAGCAGTAGAGGTGTTACTCAATGTGGTGGCTTACAAATGTAAGCATGAAGCAAATCTTACAGAAGGTGTTTAAGAACAGTGGTTGCTCTGCCCTATTCCTTAAAATTTATGACTCAGTAGCCATGAGGTAGAGATTAACAGAAGGTTTTGCCTTCGTTTCTCATGTAACCATAAGAATGAATTCTAGGTCTTAGAATAATGTTTTAATCTCTGTAAGATTTTCTCCCTTCCCATCAATTTCTTTCTCCTCTCCTCTCCTCTCTTCTCTACCTCCCTCCCTCTCTGTTTCACTTTCTGTCCCTCTCTTCCTTCCTTGTTTTCTTTTTCCTTCTTTCCTTCCTTTCTTCCTTTCTCCTTCCTTCCTTCATTCCTTCGTTCCTTCCTTCATTGCTTTGTTCCTTTCTTCCTTTTCTGATACTGATTATGCTCCTGGACAAGTTGAGTAACAATGTTTAATTAAAAAACACGTGCAGAACATCTTTGTAATACAAGAGGAAAAATAGAACGAAAGAAATAGAATGATAAAAGAAAAAATGATTATAGAAGAGTTTGACTTTATTTTCTTAATAATCATACCTTTTATTTTAGGGACTGACAATAACTGTAAACATTGGCATTTAAGTGTATATTAATATGAATTTTATTGTGGATTCGAACCTCAATGTATTACAAATATATCATAGGGTCCTTTTGCTACATCTGGCTGAAGATAGGCCAATCAAAATGCTAGTTACTGATAGCTAAATCTGGTATTCCTAATGCTGTGCAACTTTATACTATTTTTCTTTTTCTCATTTATATATTATTACATGTTGTATTTAATCAGTTCATTCACTGTAGTTTACTGGAAATTATCCATTGATCCATTATAATAGCAAAATTTCATATTAAAAATTAAAAAGCTCATATCAGTTTCTTTTCAAACATTAAACTGAAGAAATTAATGTACTTGGAATTAATTTCCTTATATTTGAAAAACTTGATATTTTTCTGGTTTTGATCAGATTGTCTTGGAGTTCTCTCTTTTCTGTACAATTTAGAATAGGAATAATTAAAATTAAGTAAGCAAATATGGGACATTTTAGCTAAAATGTAGCTGATAAAATCCAGCTTTCATGTATTAATTCACATTGATAATTCAGTGTCTTCACCAAAACACTGCATTTTTAAAATGTACTTTTTTGGTTTTCTTTATATTTCTAAACTAAATTTAAATTCATCATGTTGCTATATTAACAACATCATCAACAATAGCAAAAACTGTCTATCATGCATTCCAGCATAAAATATGTAGCTGTAATAAGAAAGAAATGTTTAATCTTAATTCTCGCCAAAGATCAGCATATCCCTGCCACAACTAATCTCACAAATTCCACATAAACTAGCAAGATAAAGGAACTTTACATACATATACATATATATATATATATATATATATATATATATATATATATATATGTAATCTGGATTCATGGTACCAGAAAAATAAAGCTTGGAGGAAATACATATCACTTCCTTTGGTCCTTAGAAAATTGATTTTTGTGAGAAGATGCTTTCTTTTTTTGGGTGAAATGCATATTGTTTTTGGTAGAATTAAAGGCAATATTGAAGTCTCTCCCCACCTGTCTATTCTGATCACTCTTTCTGATGCAGTTATGTACCCCTCTATTGCCTTACTAACTTTATAGAGGACTGTAAGTTGTTTTGCAGAAATAAAAGAAATGATGTTTGATGTTAGAAGTATATTATTTCCCTAAAGTGAATTTCACATCAGTCTGTCAGTATTCATGCCATTCAAAATATATCTGGTAGATACTCATCAGACTTCAAAGTTTTGTAGTAATGCATTTTTAGTTACAATATGTCTTAAGTGGTGTGTTCCAGGTTTACACCATTGTGACATTAGATAGGTTTTCATCCTACAATTTACTAAATTTGAGATCTATATAATGACTTTAGAAATGCTACTAGAAGTCCCTAGCAAGAAATATTAAAATAATGCATGTATACAAATCAAACTGATGTCAAATATGAGCTGCTATTCAAAAATCACAAAATGCCATTCTCAGATTTCCAGGCATAGATATCCAAAGAAGGTACTTTTAATATGGGCAGCTTTGTATTCACAATGAAAATTGGGAGTGATTTATTTATCTAAAAGTGCAAAGTCAAATTGGAATGTAGGAAAAACTCAGGGAGGTAAACAAATCCATATAGAGGTAGTTTGACTGTGACAATATGTCACACAGTATTGAGTATCCTTACAGTTGCAATCTTAAAGTATTGGAGGAATCAATTTCAGTTCATTTAAGAATATTTCAGTTTGAATCAGCTATTTTCAAAATGAGATTGACATATGGTTACGTAAAATAACAACGTCAATAAAGGTAGGCTTAATGGCTTAAATGATACCTTTTGTTAATCTACATACAGATTTAACTTTTTATTTTAAAGAGAATAAAACCAAACAAAATAAAACTGAATAAAGCCAATCAAAATAAAGCAGTGTAAGTGATACAGGGTTTCAAAACAATATAATAGGAAATCAACAATGGCTACCATAATGGCTCTTGTTGTCTTCAAAATAGCTTCAGACATTGGAAAATTAAACAAAACAGAATAGAATAGAAGCAATAAAAATAAAACATTGAACACAATACAGGACTTCAAAACAAGATTACAGTAAATCAAAAATAGCTACCATAATTTTTCTTATCTTTTAAATAGCTTCCCATGCCATCAGATATAATAAAATCAAACAAGATAAAACAGAATACAACAAAACCAAACAGTGAAAATGATACAGGACTTTAAAACAAAACAATAGGGTATTAACAATTTCTACCACCTTTAGAAGGAGATTCCCCCATAGATGTTATACTGCATATTATTATGTTCTAAATAGATGACCAGAGTACCAGCTTCAGATCTGCAAAGTCAATGAAATGCTAAACAATATAAGCATTAAATTGTATATTACTTCAATAGTTATCATCTCAGTCTGTATTTCTCCAGATCGGTGGGTCACTCAAATGGGTGGCGGGGTATGGAAATCTTGGCTCTTCTTGTCTCCAAGCCCACAGGCCAGAAGGAGCTGGCATCTGGTTGTCCTCCCCGTGGCCTGCACATGGCACAGACTAACAGGAAGTCAGCAACTTCCTGTTAGTCTGCGCCCTTTGTGGGCCACAGGGAGGAGAATAAATAATATCAATATAAATGGACCAAAGACAAGTTATGGATATACCTGCCTTGTGAGCACTCACTATACTCATTGATAACAACTAAAAAACTAAAATAAATTATTTAGTAAACAAAGTAATGCATCAATACATTTTTAAAGTGGTTCAACATTAATGATTGCTGACTTGTAGTTAACCTTGAAACCATTACATCTGCATTTAATTCAGCATGTTGAAAAATTAGTTTCAGCTCATATCATATTGTTTTTTCCTTTCAAATGTAATTTGTTGGTTGTCAGATGTCACTCTTCTGTGAAAATTTATTGTAGGTGTAAGTTCATGCATTCTTTTACTATCATAATTATTTTTCATTTGTTTCCTTGCCACTTATGCAATGCACTTTCTTTTCAAACAAATTTTCTAAAGCAGAAATCTTAAAAAGCTAATGTATTTCTTTTTTTTTTCTTTGTGTTCATGTTTTCTTTGCCTGCTTTTTTTGTACAGTATCTTTCATATTTGAGGATATCTAGAGATTGAAGTAGGATGGGTGATAATAAAGCAACTGATATTTTTAAAGGATGTATAAAAAGATTACTTTTGTAATGCACTGAATAGTAAAAGGAACATTGCATTTGGCATGCAGTATAGTTTAGTCTATATGTTACAGTCCACACACTGTGAAACAGTTCCCTCATTCACACACTACCCCAAATAAGCTCCTGCTTATTATTTTGGATGTCAAGAATTTCAACTATTTAAATCTACTCTGTTAAAAAAAATATTTCTTTATAGTTTCACTTTTATGTGGCAACACTTGAAAAATGAGTCCTGAAAACTCAGCATGGAAACCCTTTAGCCTGATGGATGAACTCAAGAGAGACAAGAAAATAAATAGAAGTGAAAAAGACTTAATGTATTTGATTTCATTACATCTCTAGAGGTAGGTCCTGTGGATTCTAGGTTATGTCAACAAAAAAATCCTTAGAGGCTTCTCTGATCAGTTGTCCATGATAAATGCACTAGTATAGCTATTAAAGTCTATGTAAACTAGCAGGCATTTATCATATCACCTTGCAAGGTGGAAGGAGTCTTGAAGGTCCTCTCTTCTTTCCTACCGTGCCTATGCTTCTCATGGTTCCTTCTTTGTCACTTCATTGCTTAACCTATCTTAAGCAACAAATAGCATATAATAATGCTAAGCAAAAATGTTATAATTTTGTGAGTATAGTTTACCATTCATAGAGGTCCAGTCATAACACGACCCAGTCCCTTACTCAGTTTTATTTCTCCTCATCATATTGTTCAGTGTGTTGCATGTTTGGTTCACTTAATCCTTTATCCTCTGAAACACAAAACTAACATCTGCCTTGATAAGTACAGGAAATTATACATGTCTCTGCATTGCTATATCTCATGGCATGAGGCAGTAGTGGATAAATAATAGGTACTCAGTAAATATTTTCTCAATGAGTAACAAATATGTAAGTTAATCTAATAAAAACAGACACTGGATGGCAAAGAACTCTCATTCTCTGAAATATCTAGAAATAGGAAAATGTTATACAAAATGACTATTGAATCCAAACTTAATTTAATGAACAAGTTACCTGCATGACTTGTATTCATTCTATGAAAAAATACAGTTACCAAAATAAAATGACTATGTATATATATACAAAGTCCTTTTGCTTTTCACAAAAGACCTAGTTTGATCAAAAATATCATTTTCTATGTAAGAGCAAATGTTAATAAAAAATATTCTGAGACTTTCTTAATTGACTTGGGTTTTTACCTAATAACAAATCTGTAAGATTTTAAATTTTAGCAAACCCAGAGTCAGAGTTGAAATGACCTCATAAAATATTTCAAATTTTTGTTTTATTAGAGGAAAAATATTTTCCCCCCAAACACTATAATGTATACAATGAAAATTAATTTTTTTAAAAAGCTCATCACACAAACTTAAACAAAAAAATTTCCTGATCATTTTCCTCATAGTGAATTGAATCATTTTATAATTAATAGAAAATGTATCTATATTTTTAAAAATAAGAACAAACATAACTATTAAACTCTAGGCACTGCATGATGAATTGTAGATCAAGTCCTAGAAAAAATTAAGAGGACGAAGTGTTTGAACTCAGTGACTGTAATAAATCTCAGGTTACTCACTTCACGATGCAACCTTGATTTAGTGGAATCAAGGAAATGGATTGAGGTTACCTAAAGATGATCTGATATATGAGAGAGGGGTTCTTATGTTATGCTACTCAAGGACAAAAGCAAAATCATAAAATTGATTCTCCATCATATCCATAGGAGTTAGAAGGCTTCAAGGAAAACTTTTTAGCTCAAGTATATTTTTCTTCCGAGAAAAACCATTATTTGGTTCTATGTGACACATAAATATAATTCCACAATATAGGTAAAAATAGCCTATTTAAACATATCATTTCACATAATTATCATATGGACATATGATGGTCTGATTCTTAATAAAATCGAATCAACATAAAATCTTAAAAATAAACGAAGGAAATTTCAGATGGTTTTTCAGAATATCTTTGATTCTATTTCCTTACCAACATGTGGCTATCTGAAAACTTAGCAAATATTTCTGGATTTTCTTCCCCTATATGTACCCCTTACCCTGTTTTCCAGTGCCACAGTAATATCACACTTATCATCCTCTGGTTGTTGATTAGGCTTTATATCGTAGTCCTTTCCTATGACTCATGAAAAATACCTGACACTTGCAGTTTAAAAGAGGATAGGTTTATTTTTGCTCGCAGTTTCCAGAGGTTTCAGTCCATAGTTGGATAGCTCCCAGGCAGGGTGGCACGGCAAAGCAAAGCCACTCAGTCACAGCAGACAGGAAGCAGAATGCGTTGGTGGGAGCCTGGGAGGTTAGATATGTCCTTCTGGGCTATGCCCCCAGTGACCCATCTGTTCTACCCTAACACTACCTTCTAACAGGAGGTCAGCTATAAATCCTCATAATTTAATCACCTACCAAAAGCCCCACCTATGAGTGCATGAGACTTTGGGGAACATTTTAGAATTAAACTGTAACATTGTATGATTCATTCTGGCTAATATGTTAAGACATAATCCTCTGTTGGACCATAAACTTAATTGCTGGTGTGGAATCCTCCAGAAGTTTATTTTTCTCTACATAATGAACAGAAACTACTGTGATGGTACTGAATGATGTCACTGAGCAGGAACTTCTCATCCAAGTATCTGCCACCAAAATATAATGGATGCATCACGAGTGAAGTACAATTTTTTAAAGAATTTAAACCATTAACGTTTGTATGGTAATTTGCTATACCTCATAAACTAGCATATACACTAGCAAACTGTTTCCTAATATGTGAAATTTTTTAGAATAAAATTAAAACACACCCTATTTTCATTATTCATGAGCTCTTTATTAGTTAATATGCATACTAACAGAAATTTATTTGTAATTCCAAAAATAGTATTTATGATGATTTCATGGGTCATTCTTACTCTTGTGACCATTAGCTAACAATTTGACACACCAGAGAGCAAAGGTCATATAAGGTCCTTGTATTGTAAATGCATATTTTTCACAGTCTATTTAGTATCCTATATGTGTTTTTTTTTTCATTTTTGAGTTTTTAGCAACTTTGCACAAGTTTTTTTTTTCCCCATTTAAGTTTTCCTACTTGGTTTTCTCTTTCTCCCTCATTCTAACATCTTCTGCCAGATTAAATGGAAACTAATTCAGTAGGACAACAACCATGTGTGTTGTGATTGTGCATTTGTTTATGTTAAAATCCAAGTTTGGGGAAATTGAAACCTGACTACATGTGTGCATGCAGGAATCAGTGGGAGATACGATAGAGTTCTGTCTCCTCGGCTTGGTAAAAATATTTTGTGTTGATGGTCTAAAACATCAAGCCCATTTTATGAAGCTTGGCTAGTTTTTAGAATTAATATTTATTACAGAGTAAGTGGACATTTTATGCATTGTCCTGTGAACTCAACCATCATTTTTCATAGTGTTTCTATGGGAAAATTCATTCCAGGTTCCAAACAATTGATTCACAAATTAGTTTCTGGAATACTACCAGCTTTTAAAATGTGGACTCTTACATAGCAAAATGAGCAGAGAACACAAAGAGATAATATCCATGTTTCCTATCTTCTATGTGCAAGGACAGAAGCTTAATAATGATAAGACTGCCTATTGGAGTAGCCTGAAAATATATATATTTACTCAGCATTCATTATGAGATTACAATTTGTCTGTCAATTTCTGCTACATAATTCATAGTTATGTATGGTCCTAGAAATGGTGAAGAAAAGTGACAGAGTATATGGTATCATGCTGATGCCCACAGTATCCCCATTTTTTTAATATAAAGGTTTGTTTCTGGACAAGTATCTCTAGTAGATTGCTACTGTAGAAGAGAAAAGATTGGGACCACTAACCTTTATTGTATATTAACAACTTATTGCCTTATTGCCTAATTGGACTTGTATCAGTTTCATTTAACATATTCTATGTTACAATTGCTACATGTATGATAGACTTGTGTTACAGTGCGCTTCCATTATGTGGCACAAATCTCCTTGATCTACTATCTTATATCGATATTACTGGTTAGGGGAAATGCAAAAGACCAAAAGTGAGACTGGAATAACCATCAGTATGTAAAGTACATATTAAACATACATTATACACTTAAGCATAACAGCTTGAGATTTGGCTCTCAGCCTTACTTGTTATGAAATTTTTGCCACAGTGTAAAACATCCAGCGCTGAGAAGAATTAGTAGCTGCACCTCTCATTAAAATATTGTTTAGTATTAAACCAGGCAATACTGGCATATTTACAGAATAGAAGCAACCCTGAGAAATAATTGAGTCTATTATAGGTTGTAAAGAAAAGCCAGGACTCCACTGTTCACTGAACATGCTAATTGAATCCGACCTTGCAAAAAGATAAAACAAAGAGTGTTTTTTTTCTAATTGCAAAGGTCGTTGCTGGGTGTATATTCCTATTTATCACTTCACAGTTGAGTGACCCGCAGTGTTTCACACAGATACTCTTTTTAAGGCAAGGATTCTTAATTTGCAAATATAAGCCCATTAATTCTTTATTTATACCTTATAGAGTGCCATGATATAAACCACTGAAAGAGCAATTTCTAATTTAGTTCAAGGGGATTTTTTTAAAAATAGGGTATAGAGAATCTCAACGAATAGTTTTGAGATCCAGTGTTCCTCATTTAAGTGCTCTTCAAGATTAAAAACCAGATGGAAGAAGTGTATCACTTTTTTTGTTGTTGACTGTCATTTTCCACACGGTGTCTCTTGAAACAGTTTTATTGGCTCCAGTACAATTCTGGAGAGTTAAAGTTACAAGGCAATTATGTCATAATGGAAGCTGTGTGTGCTAAACAAAATAAATAGGAACAATTACTAAGTTACAAATATAATCTAAATGTACTGTGTAGGCAAATTAAGAGTGATTTCCCAAATTTGCTTTCTGGAATAGTGCAGTGTCTAGGAAAAAACACAGGAGTGTTGAGTAACCAGGAGGGGTAAAATGTTGAGAGAAAAAAATTCCATAAGCCAAAAGCAAAAGAGGGTATTATTAACCAATAAGTGGTCCATATTGATAAAGACTCACACGTTTTATCAGTATAATGACCACAGCTCTTGAGACTGATGAGAAAAAGATGCTCTATTATTAAAATGTTGGAAAATGCTGCCTTCCTGGGATAACAAGTAAAGTTGTTCACTGATCTTTCTTGGGATTTTGAGAGTGCAAGTGTTACTATGGGAATTTTACTTATAATTTGATAGCATAATGCTATCATCTATTGTCTTATTTTTTCACATAAAATTTAGTGACTAGAATATAAACAAAGTATTATGGATCTAATGCTATATAAATATATGCTTTAGGATTATAGTAAATCTCAAAAAACATGGTGATAATCTTTGCATATTATTTTTTATTGATAATCACTTGGTGAATATAATGTAGATTGTTAATTGGAACATATAAATGAGTGGTATTTTTTAAAACAGAAAATGATTGCTTATTTATATAGCACTTCATGATAATTTTATATAAATGACAACTGTGAAAAACATTATCAGACTCATCTATACCTTGAAATAGTTAATATGTTCATGTTCAAAGGACTTCATGTTATGCTTATTTAAGTGAAATTAACTATGTTATATATCTTATATGTAACTTACATGTCATAAATATAAGCAAATACAGTATTATTAGATTTACCTGAAATCATGAGATCAACTCTTTTTCCAGCCAATCAATTTGTAGCAAACCTCAGAAAAGTATAATTAATTGAACAACAACACTCAGAATTTGAACTTAGCATACATGAAAAAAAATCCATGCAACAAAATTTACGGTGCAATACTATTTTGAGATCCAGAAAATAAAATGCAAGTTATAAACATAGGAAATGATATTTTGCAGATTTTGTAGATGATTTCAACCTTCCCTACAGATTCATTTGTATCTCAATTACAAATGTGTAGTATTCTTTCATAATTTAGTGGAGGAATGGTAATCCAGGAAAAATTGCTTCTTTGGTGTTCATACATTTATTTTGTCATTATTGTTTGTATGAAACATTTTGGGATCATTGATATTTATCTATTTACTTCTATTTTAAATAGAAGTTGCCTCTGTAATATTTTCTGCAATAGACCTGAATTCACTGAAATATAGAAATTTCTGGGATAAACATGCAGCAAATTAGAAGCAGTGGTCTTAATATAACTTGTATAACAATACTAACACATATATCAAATCAAGTTTGCAACTTCAGAAGTTAATGAGTCTAAATAAAAGATGAATTCAATAGGTATTTATAACACCTACTATAAGCTAGTATTTTCTATATTATTGGCATTCATCAGTGGACAAAATGGCAGAAAACTCCTGGAGCTTAGGATTTTAGGAGGAAGACAAAAATAAAATACTATAAATAAACATAAAAAAGAAGAAAAGTTTGTAATATTAGAAGCTTAAGAGTGTTATGAAAAAAAATAGGTAAGTACCATAGGGATCCCAGTAAAAGAGGAAAGATTTGATTTTAAATCAGGAAAATAATGCCAGTGTTAAGGAAAAGGTAAGCAAATCTCTAAAGGCAGTACTGACAGTGTTGGTCAAGTGGCTTCCCGGAGAAGCATGTTTTAACAAAAACATCCTGAAACAGGAGAGCAGTCTCATGTGCTCAGGGAATGGGAAATAATGTAGAACTTTTTCAGCAGAGTGGAAATGATATCAGGAAAGTAGCAGGTAACGAGACCTTAAAATGTATAAGATTCTGTAGGTAACACAGGACTTTGGTTTTTTATCAACAGTGACATGAAGCACAAAGTTGAATCATTTAAAACTGAGTACTATTAACACTCAACTGGATAACTATAACTCTGTCTGTTGTTTGAGAAGAAGTATAAGAAAATACCTAAAAACCTTCTGAAATAATACAAGAGACATTTTCAACTTATTATTTGATGAAAATGATAAATGTTTGTCAGCTTCTAGATATACAGGAAAACATTTATGATGCATTAGTCACATATGAGACAAAACAACCAGAATTAAAGATACCAGCATATCAACAAAAACAGAGCTAACTTGAATGCGATGGATACACTTGTAGATGCAGTAGTTTGGTGAGTTTACTCTAGTACACCCAGGTCCTCACTAAGTATGCACACAGATATCAGAAGTAGGCAGTTGAATGCCCAAGTATGGAGAACACAAGAGAATTTAGCCAGAGATAAGCCATTTGAAGTGAAGGACATAGAGATGATACTTAAAGCATGAAGAAAATTAGAATATCAGGAGAGTAAAGTGTGTTACATAACTGAGGAGCACGATATTTCAACATTAAAAAGTGGCACAAAGTCTAGGAAGGTAGTTCCACGGTAGAATTCTTGTCTAGCGTATGCAACGCTATTATGATTTAAATCTAAAATGTTCCCAAATGTCTTGTGTGTTCAGAGGTAGTGTTGGAATGGCAACTGGATCATGGGCACTGTACTCCTCAGTGAATTCGCCCACTGATGAGAATACAACTGAATGTCTGCTATGAGGTAGGCCCCTGAAGAAGGAAGCACATTACTGGAAACAGACCTTTGGGGAGTGTATCTCCTCAGTAGCTCCCTTATCCTCTCTCTGCCTCCTGCCCGCAACAGCCTTCCTTTGCAAAGCCTTTCCTTTGCCTATGATGTTTCTGCTTTGGTCCCTATTGACAGAAAGCTTTGAAATCATGAGACAAAATTAACCCTTTCTCTTTTAAATTGCTTATATCTGGTATTTACATAGGATTTAGAGGGATCAGTGTTAGAACTTGGTCAAGGAGATCAAAGAACATGTCACAGAGGTACTGAAAATATACTCTATATACCCTAAGCATAAAGGATATCAAAATTATAACTGAGATCTCTGAAAAGTAAAAAGGAACTAGTGACTTGAATCATTTCAATAGACTTTTAGAAGGCTTTTCTGCTCTACTCAACAAAACAGCCACTCTTAATCTTTTATACATATAGATAGATGAAAATTTTGTTAAATCCATGGCTGGAAACATCAAACTAGATACACATTAACCATCACAGGTATATTCACTTTTATCAAAACAAGAAAAAATAGAAAAATAACTAAAACTAGGATTGTGATGTAGGTAAATAACAATATCAAACCAGGGAATACATTGGCACAGTTTTTTTTATTTGTATTTTTTTTTTTTTTTGTCGGTACTGGGGATTGAACTCACAATTTAGCACTTGCCAAGCAGGTGCTGAAGCCACTGAGCCAAGTTCCCGACCCTAATTGACACAATTTATTCATGAGCATGAATGTTAGCAACTATACTCAATAATATTTTAAAATATTCAAGCAGGGTTCATGTCATGAACTTAAGGGTTGCATGTATTTATATGTCTTGTAACTATGAATGAAAACAGAGTGCCAACTTCCCTCTATCACAACCTCAGAGTGATTACCATGTTGAAAAATCACTACTTTTAGTTAATTTCCTCATCTTTCATCTTTTACAAACCTCCCCCAAATCAGACATTCCTTGCTATTAGTACACTAAAGGTAATTTTCTCATGGGTATGAATGCCCTGTACTTTTAATCCAATGATTAATTTTTAGCTTGATTATCATATGAACAAAACTTAGTACAGTTTATCATCTCCAACTTTAAAAAGCAAAACAACATATATTTGCTTGGTGATATGTTTTTGTTTTATTTAACTGTCATCGTTTCTCTTACTAAGATCTCTTGTTTTGTACCATGCTTTAATGTTGAAATATTCCAGCATCTTCTGTAAGTATTGTCAGTTATTTAACATACCTCCTTCCTAGTATTCTCACATACTTCATGTTTGAAACACCATCTTTAGGTCTGTGACTCTGAAGGTACCTCCAGCTCAGACTTCTCAACTATACTCCACACCTAAACATCCAACTGTCTACTTCCCATCTGTATGTATTTTAATTTAAAAATTTCCCTAGCAGCACTCCCAGCACAACCTACTGTACTGTTTCATTTGCGTGCATCTCTAGCTCATTTGATGACAGCTTCATCCTTGTAGATGTTTAGTCCTGACACCCAGGTATCTGTAATGCCTGTTGTTTTCTCTCATGTGTGACTAATGCATCATTAAATCTCTGAAAAGTATATTCAGAGTCTGATGAACTTTTATCCTTTTTTACCACAAAACAAATAGATTCAAATGAAGCTCATCTGTCACTTGAATCATTTCAATAGGCTTTTAGAAGGCTTTTCTGCTCTACTCAACAAAACAGCCACTCTGAATCTTTTATACATATAGATAGATGAAAATTATGTTAAATTCATGGCTAGAAACATCAAACTAGATACACATTAACCATCACAGGTTTATCTTTGACATGTGGTGCTCAAAAAATAAGGTAAGGAAAAATCTCTAACATAGAAGAATTTGTGATGGTAAAACATACACAGCTCTGTGTATTAACAAAAATATGCACAGATATGTACTCATCCAAGCAAGTAATGCATTAAAGTGCTAATTTTCTCATAAGGCAAGAAGACAATGGACACTGAGATTGGCAATACAGATGGAAAATGCCTTTTAAAATGCCTAACACAACAGAGAAATTTGTGGGCAGACCATTCATGAATTTCCCAGGAACTCAAAACTATGATTAATTCAAGTCTTTGAACCTGTGACTTAAACAAACAACAAAATGATATTTTCTCTCCTTAGAGGTTTTATGAAGCTCAATTCAGAAATGTGTTTAAATGGGTTAGCTCAGCTTGGAATGTGGCAATAAGTATGTGGTGACTGCTATGCCATTATAATTGGTTTTGCTATTAATATACTACTGTTGATATATTTTAAAAATTTTTTAGCCTTTTATAGGCATTTTCATGAATGCTCTCTGGTTTTCTATACAGGTCCCTCTTAAGTCTCACTTGAAATTCTTAATATTAAACTATGATTTATTTTTAGATGTATAATAGAAGGTTTCCTGGTCTCCTTTTAAGACTGTACTAGCTTTTGTAGGACTGAGAGGGAGCCCAGTTAGAACAGGTTCACTTTTTTTTTTCAATGGTAGCAAACTTTTATATTTATTAAAGGTAGAAAAAGAAACATGTTCTGCAGAGCAAATGTAGGTCAAGTATAAGTAGGAAAGAAATTACACCCTACAGTGTGCATGTGGTCCACTGTAAGACAGAACAGAGTGGTCTAGAATAGGTTCACCTTTGAGTAGATAACACAAGTGAATCTTCATTATTTTTTTAAAGTCTTTAGGCAGGCTTCAAAGCTGGAAACTAGATGACATGGCACAATATATCTTACTGGATTTCACTTCGGAGTTCCTGTGACCAGGGAAGGAGATGAAGTGTAAGCAGCCTTCTAAATTCAGTCCATAATCAAAGGTTATTTGCTTCTGGTTGATTTTCAGAAAAGCAATAGCTATAGTGCTATCCCAGACATTCAGAAATAATGTGATGAGGCAATGTTCTCTGACAAAATCCATGCTGGATGAAATCCCAGCTGGTACAATGAAACATTTCCCTAAGAAGGAAGCTTGGTTCATTATGCCATACAATGGCTGGATCAGTGGCTCTCAATGGAAACTGATGCGGCCAGTTTTGCTTTGGGGAAGCTGTCTGCAGAGGCCTGAGAAACAACTGTTGTTCAGTAATTAATTTCTTCCAAATGTCAGAAAAGGAACACACAACAGTGACCTCTTCTGCTACTCCCAAAACTATTTCTCTGTGTTCAAGCCTGTTTGCTTTTTCTAGAGCTATTACTAGATACGCATACAGTATTGCTCCTGGTCTGTCTGTCTGTCTGTCTCTCTCTCTCTCTCTCTACCTCTTTTGTCCTGGGAATTGAACTCAGGACCTCACACTTGCCAGGCAGGTGCTGTGCCACTGAGCTATATCTCCAGTTGTTCCTGGTCTCAAAGACTCTTCTATTAGCCCATTTTAAGTCCTCAGTAATTATTTAGAAGGCACATGATACCATCACTGAACAAAAATATCAGCCATGAAACAAAGTGAGTTCTACACAATAAACATTTTAATAAAATTGAAGAAAGGGAATCTAAACAGAAGGAAAAAATAAGATAAAAAAAGAGGATGATATAAAAAAACAAAAACAAGAATTAATGTCTACAATAAAGCAATTCTAGTTAGTTAAATATTTAGGATTTAAATTTAGAGATACTAGTTGGAATCTTGCCTTTCCTCTTTTATTGGAACTTGATCCTATACAATTAAAGTTTTTGCATCTTCTATTACTCAGCTATAGAATTATACCCAATATTGCTAGGATAAATATATGAAAGTAAATATCACTATATGTATAGAATAACTTATAAAATCCAGCATGTGACCGAGGCTCAAAAAACATTATAGCCATTATAATCTAGAATTTAAATATTTCTTATCTTATTAGATAGAATATTCTGTTTTATTTTATTAACACATACTGAAACAACAATAGCTATTCCACTAATATTTGGCTACTCTAATTAAGCTATACTGAGTTCAAGTTAGAGTTAACAATTCTGCTGCTACAATACTAACTTCCTTATCATGCAGCATCCTTTTCCAGTGACCATGAAGATGTGTTAGCAAGAATGTGCAGAAAAAGATACTCTTACTGTTCCTGGGAATATAAATTATTACTGCTATTATAGAGGACAATATGAATATTCCTTAAAAAGTAAAAAAAAAATCTACCATATGAAGCAGCTATCTCATTTGTGAAAATACCTAAAGAAAATTAAATTAGCATGCTAAAGAGATATTTATAAGCCCATGTTTATGCAGTACTCTTCATAATAGCGAAATAGTAGAATCAGTCAATGTGCCCATCAAGAGTTGAATGAAGAAAATGTCACACACACACACACACACACACACACAGAGTGAAGAATTAGTCATAAAAAGAACAAAATCTCTACATACATAGCCAAATGGAGGGAAGTAGAGGAAATTACGTTATATGAAACAAGCCAGACACAGAAAGTCAAATCTACAAATACACTTCTTACATGTGAAAGCTAAAATTCATATCACAGACTTCTGCAGCTGCTTTAATTTCAGGTCACAGACCTGTATTTTCAATAAGTCAATGTTCTACCCATAAAAGTGAATGGAATAATAGAGCATAAACTGCAGTTTTTAACTGAAACAGCTGTAGTTGTCAATGTTGCAGTAGAGACTTGATACATGTAAAACTGGGAAATATGTGAGTGAGGAGCGTGGGAAAAGAGATTAAATTTTACAAATGTATACTTCATTCATATATGAGAAAGTCACACAGAGCCCCTTCTAGGGTATACAATTAATTTGGGTTAATTTAAATAATGATCCCATTCATATGAAGTTTTCTCTAATTTTACAACCATTTTCTTGGCCAGCTTCTACTCACTTTTGCATGTATTGTGCCACATCCTGAGAGGAAAAAAAAATAAGGAAAACAGATTTTCTCTAGTTTGGTACTGCAAAACTCAGATGTAGGCAATAACTTAATCAAACATAAAATAGTAAACTAACTTGAGTTCATTTTATAAACAAGAGATTGGTGTAATATGTCTTAGGTATATTCTCTGATCCATTAATATAATATTCTCTGAATCAATAAATATCTGAAATCATGATAAATAAAATAGGTAGTTATGAAAATCTGTAAAACAAATTAGAAAATATAGAGAACATTTCATAAAGTATGGTATTGGAGAGTAGAAGGAATCAAAATGCTTACAAAATAGGAAAAAAAGATGAGAATTGTGATCAAAGAGGAAGACATGAAATCAATGGAGCAGCAGGGAAAAGCATAGCAGATGAAGACTTTATGAAAATGCTGGCTTGAGCCCTTTTTGCAAGACCCATCCCATAATCAGTAAGCATTAAATTACATCTACATTCTCCCATCAAATATAAGTTGTATATTCCTATAAGAGATTTGAGTTGCAGTTGGGAATTTGCCATAACATTGTATTTTGTATACATTTAAATAAATACTAATTTGATTTCCCATTATTTTTTCATCTCCTTAGTCAACAGTTGTTTGAGGCCTCACACATTCTTGTATGTCTGAACAAGTCAACAATCGCTACATACTATTGACCTAAAATTCTAGATAGACTAAAGTATACCTGTGTATGTACAATAGCATGTAGTGCAGATTTGGGAAGGTGGCTGGGTATTTGGAGTTGTGGAAAGAACTGTCAACACAAGAATCTAGAAAGAAAGATTGCATTCACTTTATGAATACTACACAAATGTATTCAATAGAAAAATAATTACAATTTTTGGGGATCCTAATATACAAAGATTGACTTTGATAATAAAGTACAGAGATTGAAACATGGAAGAATGAGTGGCATATGAAAGGGCACAGAAGAGTTTCTTTTTAAAAATGTAAGAGGTATGCCTCTGAGTATAAAAAGCTGTAGATCTAGAAAAGTGTGAGACTTAAAATGTTTACTTCTGCTTGAAAAAAATGGCAACAATACTTACTTTGAGAAACTATATTACTACATGCACCTCTTAAAACTTCTTAACAAAAGATCATGTCACTAATATAAATAACACACCATCCCCAGCCAAAAGAATATAACAAATGAAGCTGGCTTCAAATTTAAAATGGAAAATAAATAAATTGATAAATGAATAATAGCTATGGTAAAGTTACAGAAGAAAGACTCATAAACACACACTATGACTATTACATATTGTATGCCGTTAATGAAGAAACTGAACATTTATGAACAATAAAATTACAGAGCTTGTTGGATAGATATACATATATTGTACCCTGAATTTATAAATTCAACTCAGCATTTTAAAAATGTTTAAATAATCAATGTATCTTGTAATTAGTATGTCTAAGAATTAAAATTAGCTTACATTTATCTATTTACTAACATATATTGCACATTGTTCTTTGTCTCACATAATTCAAGTCCTGATAATAGAGCAATAAACAAAAAAGACACATGTCTCCTTCAGGATTTTGTATTTTAAAAAGGAAGCATTTAACATATTTGAATGTGAAAGACTCTTCGAATGTAATTTAAAATGAAGGTTTTGTCTTCTTAGATTAGACTTTTAAGAAAGGGCTATGATATTCACTCTTAACATTTCAAGGGAATAAAGTTTTCTCTCAAGTAGATGGTGGCAATTTAAAAACCGAAATAAATTTTATCTATAATATCTATACAAATCTACTTTCAGATTTATATAGATGAGATTCACTTTCTCAAATAAAGAGTACCTTTTTATAGTATTTTTCTGACCTCACAGTCATCTAGACAAATGTTATACTACAAATATAATGTGCTTCCCAATCTGTATAAGCAAGTGCTGGAGGCATATTTTACTCTCTTTTAGTCTCAGCAGTCTGTTTAATTTGTGAATCAAATTTAGATCTGAGTATTTTATTAATCTCTTAGAAATCAAGCATTTAGTGAAATATTTTTCTGTTTCTAACCCAACATGGCCATGTTAAGCACAGCTCTCCAAATTCTCAGGGGGAAGATGGTAGAGGATGAAATAAAAGAGTCAGAATACAGAAAGCTAAGGTCAGATGGAGCTTCCTCTCCAGATGGGAGACAGAGGACTGCTCGATATCTTCAATGTGTTTATTTATACACTCGGGTTGATATCATGTGACACCCCTCTGCCTATCAGTTGCTTCATGTGGCTGGCCTCTGGTCCTCCTGCTCCCGGCTGTCCTTGCTCCAGTTTTGCACGTGTAATCCATCTCCAGCTTTCCCTGCTTCCCACACAGCGTGGATTTAACTCACTTTATAGTATAAAAATGGTTCTTACTGAAAAGCAAGTATTTCTGTGGTCATTTCCTCAAGAGATGCAGTAGGAAAACGTTTCATAGAGGAAGGAAACATAACAGTTCTCAAGATAGTGGTAGACATGAAGAACTACAAGCATTTGGGGATTCTCAGAAAGTACTCACTAATGGAATGAAGTGATTTTCTAGATCTCTCCTAAAAAAATGTAACAATGTAGAATATTTCAGTAATAGCAAAAACATAAAAATGGCAAGTGTCATAGGTTTGGTTAATTTTAAAAAAAGGTACATACAAGAAAAAGAAATATATCAGATTTCACCCCTGATAATTTGTTTTAAAATGTAAAACATAAAAAATCTAAATAATTAATGATAATGGTATAGTACTAAATTTTTAAACAATGAGATGTTTTTCTTCACACAGTTATCTTGCATTTTAAAAAGAATACCTTTATATTTAACCATGGATTGACATCTAAAGGACAGAAATTGTATTAAATCTAAAGAGCCTTGTGAGATTCCCACTAGACCCAGTAATTGCCCTGCTGGGTATCTTCCCAGAAGAATTAAAAACATCAGACCACAGCAATATATGCTCACCCATGTTTATAGGAGCATATTTTGGATAGCTAAATCTTGGAAATAGCCCAAATGCCCAACAACCAAGGAATAGACAAAAATATTTTTTCACATACAAGGGAGGATAAATTTGAGACATCATAAAGGAAGATAAAATTGAGACATTCGTAGGTAAATCGATGCACCTTGAGACCATATGCTTAAGTGAAATAAATCAGACTCACATGTGTAAATATTTCATTGTTTTTTTGGTGTAAGAAACCAAAAGGGTAAATAAGGACCAAAAGGTATTATGAAATACAAAGAAATTGCTCAAAAGAAAAGGAAAATAAGGAGAGGTGGTAGGGAAAGGAAGGAAGCAAAAAAGAAAAAAAAAAACAAAAGAAGGATAAAATAGGAACAAAACTTTGTAAATGGAGAGGGGAAGAGTGACTGGAGGAAAGTGGCTGAAAACTTTAAAAAAGGAACCAGGATACACCATATATGGATACAAATTTCTTCCCTATGATGAATGTGATTGTTATGTATATTTATTCTGCCTCCAAATTGGACAGGCCAGAATCTATGAACTATCAAAGCAGTATTTTGAAATATTTATTGAAATCTGTAAAGTTTAGCAATATTTGCATTTTATATGTGAACTCAGCAATTTTTCTTTAAGGTCACACACGTAGGAAGCAGTGGACCCAGGAATCGATACCTATGGATAAATACACATCCCTTCAAAAAACTGAAGAACAGAACCGCTGAGGGTTGAAACTGAGAAGTTGCATAAATTTGTACACAATTATTTTCTTGGGCAGTATGTTTTTAATAGAAAAAAAATCTACAAATATTCCAAAGGCATTACTTAGGAAATGTAATAACCAGTTTATTGTAATCAGTGATTAGTTTACAAGGGAAATAACCAGCAACTCACACTAACTTCAACTTATTTATTTCAAATGTCTTTAATATTTACGATTTGCTGTGAATTTACATAACATTGTATAGTCACTGTATTTTATAAACTGATAGAAAAATTAACCGCTGAAAGTAATATAATTTATGAACTTTTAGTACAATAATTACTCTACTTTTTAAATTATAAGTATTATGTGTCAGCTAACTTTTCCTCTGATAAGCTGTCAGTCATTTTTTACTCTCTTGAAAAACTTGCAAGAGGAAAAAATTTAAATGTTTGCTAGGCTTCTTTTTACCTATTAAAAAATGGAATTACTTCTCCTGGTCTCCAAAATAGTATTTCTGCACCATTCTAGAGAAAAAGGCAACTGGAACGCACAATGAAATAGTTAGGGATAGTTGGGATTTTTCAATTTTCCCATAGTGCCAAGAATTGAGATGCCTGAGAGTGGAGTGCAACATTGCTTCAAGAATGCTCTAACTGAAGGGAAGAGAGAGAGAAAGCCAGTGCTGGAGTGTCCACAAAATTGAGAAGAAATGCAATACAAGTATAGAAACTGTGCTATCTTCTGAAAGTTTCCCATTGCCAGAGTTAATTTTTGGATGTGTCTCTACAGAAACAGTTTGAAAGGATTTGAACGGATTAATTCCATACAGTATCTATTCTGCTAGGCTATGGGGTATAAGTTCTAGAACAGTAATAAAAATCAATGTGTGACACTGGCAGTGCTAAGCTATATGGTGTGTTATTTTGGGGCAGGATTTTAGTCTGTGCTTATCAGCTTGACATACCTACTAAAACCACCTAACATGTACTGAGCATTCATGGCATGTTCATTGCGGTGAAAAAATAAGGGAAGAGAAACAAGGTCTGAGCAGGTGATAGAACTAGGTAAATTTCAGAGCTTAGACAGACAGTCCAATATAAATTCGGATCATTCTGATACAAAGACTAAGCCCTAAGCACAATCAATACTTTCTCTTTACCTGTGTCTCTCTTTTCACGGTCCTCACAAGAACTCTGTTATTTCCTCTCTGGAATACTTAGCTACTGATAAAATGTGTCCTTTCTTTCAGTAACTACTTACAGTTGGAAAATTGATTCTTTTCTGTTTGAAAGCAACTCCTGTTTCTGCATTTAAAAAGACACTTTAAGGCAAACTGTCTCACTCTCTGTAACATCGCAGGTATAACCAGAGAAACAACCTCCTTATATTTTATGAGTGAATCAAACCAAAGCATCAAAAAAGGTTAAAAATAATCACCATATGTGTATGCTTCCTATACTGAGCCCCCAAGAAAGAGCTTTACAGTATTTGCTTTCTGTCAACAAAATGAACCCTCAGGAATTACATTTCACTTTTTTACAGACAGTATGAGTAAAAAATCCTAAAATGTCTGTGTTAGTGCCAGAAAAACAGTCTGCCCCTCTATCTTTAATTAATACTTGTGTTTGACAAAAAATTCATTTAAAAATGAGCACATGAACTACTGGACCAAATCAATGCTGACTTTTAGCAGAAATGAGTAAAACCTCTCATAGTAATATGTAAGCCTAATTATAATTATTAGAAAATATATTATATAAACAATACAGTAGTAATTTATCTTTCTAGGAAGTCTCAGTATTCACAGAAACAGAACTTTATTACTGACAATCATTTTATTATTTATATGTGGCAAATGATTAAGGTTTACGTTTATTTTTCTTTGTGCTAATTTCCAACATTGAAAATGTAATCAGTTCTTTTTATGGCATATATTTAATGTCTACAAGATGATGTTTTGCTGTATATGTACAGAGTAAAATGATTATTACTGTCAAGTCAGGTGACAGGTCCATCATCCCTATAGAGTGAGTGAGTGTGTGTGTGTGCGTGTGTGTGTGCTAAAAGCACTGATTTTAACGAATTGTCGATACATTTTTTTTTTTTTTTTTTTGTGGCACCGGGATTGAACTCACAACCTCGCGCCTGCCAGGGCAGGCGCTTAAGCCACTGAGCCAAACTCCCGGCCCTGGTTTTTTGAGGCAGGGTCGCACTATGTAGCTCAGGCCGGCCTTGTGCTCTCAATACATTATTAACGGTAGTCCTAATCACTACATTGGATTTCTAGGCATATTCACTCTAAGTAACTGCAAATTTGAACCATTTGATATACATCTCTCTATTCCTCACCAATCCTATTATGATACCGCTATTCTATTTTCTGTTTCTGTATGTTTCACTTTTTGATTCCGCATGTTAGAGAGATCATGCAGTACTTTTTCATGTCTTGTTACTGGACATTCTTCAGTTGTATCTGTGTTGTAGCAAATGGAATGACATCTTCTTTACTAAAGACTGAATAAATTTATTGGATACATACATATAATTTCTTCAATCATCCATTGACCAACACTTAGGTTGTTTCCATATATTGGCTGTTGCAAAAAGTGCTGCATTTAAATATGAGAATACAAATATCTCTATAAGATACTGACTTTAGTTCCTTTGGATAAATAGATGATAGAAACTTAATATTTTGAATTGCAATTTTTGGATTTTGTAGTTGTGTAAACCCAGCATGCATTCAATAGGAACTGGACTTCAGCCAGGCATGGTGGCACACACCTTTAATTCCAGCACTCAGGTGACTGAGGCAGCAGGATCACTGTGAGTCCAAGACCAACCTGGGCTACAAAGTGAGTTCAAGGCCAGCCTGAACTGCCTAGTGAGACCCTGTCTCAAAAAATAGGACTGGGGATTTAGCTCAGTGGCCTAAGTGCCTGTTTGATGAGGCTGTGAGTTCAATCCCCAGTACCAAAAAATAAAAAAAAATAAACAAGGAACTGGACTTTAATGTTCTTGGTCCGTGGTAGTAATATGCTGTCTAATACTGTTTTGCAACATTGAACAGTGGACTCAAAGCCACAGGTCCCAGTCAACCACTCGACCACAAGGAGAAACTACCTATATTTTAAAGCATACTATGTGACTGAGCTGTGAATAGGCTATGTATATTAAATATTCTTTGATCTGCTGATAGTCTCAGTTTACAATGAATTTATTGACACAGAGAACCATTGTGAGTCATGGAACATTTTTTTCCTATACTTGGGTTTTTTATTTTTTTTTACACTAAGTTTAATAAATGTAAGATGATATCTTGGTTTTTTTGATTGGCATTCCTGATGATTGAGTGAATTCATTTTCACATACATACCTGTTAGCTATGTTTATGTATTTTTTGATGAAAGGTACACAGGTCCTTTTCCTTTTTGTAATTGGATTGATTTATCTACTTACCTATGCTACTAAATTATATGTATTTTAATATATTTATCTATTAACGTCTCATTAGATACATATATGGACCTGGAATCTTTTGATCTATGTTCTGGCTTATGATTATATTGAGAATTTTCTTGCTGTGTAATATGTTTTTAGTATTATTTAGTTCCACTTGTTTATTTTTGCTTTGGTTGCCTATACTTTGGGTGTCCTGTCAGAAAAGTTATTTTTAAAACCAATGCCATGAATCTTTTCCTCCATTTTTTCCCCAAGAGTATTTCAGCCATTATGTTTGGTATTCAATCCATTTCAACAAACTTTTACACGTGATGCAAGATAAGGATTGAATTATACTCTATTGCAGGTTGAAAACAAATTTTTAAGAATCATTCCTAAGAGAAAATCCGTTACTTGTTGTGCCTTCTTGATACACTTCCCAAGAATTTGGTGACTGTAGATTATAAATTTCTTTCCTATCTATTCTTATTTATTTGCATGCCTGTTTTATAGCAATATCATCTTATTTTAATTACTATGGCTTTGTAGTATAATTATCAACCAGGTAGTTTCATGTCTTCAACTTTGCTACTTTTTACAATTGCTTTGACTTTTTGAATCTTTTGTTGTTCCACATATATTTTAGAATATTTATTTGATTTTGGAGAAAAATTCCATTACAATGTCGGTAGACTTTGCAGTGAATCTGTATATCATTTTTATCAATATGGAAAATTTAATAATGTTAATTCTTCCAGTGTAACAACACAAGATCTATTTCCATTTATCTGCGTCTTGATATTTTTATCAGTATTTATATTTCAGTATACTTTATCTCATTGGAAGTATATTCAGAAGTAATTCTTAACTTTTGATACCACTAAAAAATGGAGAGATTTCTTTTTTGGAGTTGGATATTGCTACT